>JADRCH010000015.1:12881551-12896959 GCA_019843965.1 Rhynchomys soricoides | reverse complement strand
CTCTCTCTCTCTCTCTCTCTCTCTCTCTCTCTCTCTCTCTCTCTCTCCAGTCAGAAGAACCAGGTTTTTCACAGTTAAAATTTTGATGAGACATCAGATGTCCATTCCTTCATGGAAGACTGGCCTGCCATTGAGGAACATTCAATTAAATCCCCTTTAGCCTCCAGAGCCATCTTCCCTAACAATGGCCTGTATTTTAACATCCCAGTGCAAGTGACTTTGTGCTACCATTCCTGATGTGAAGGACTAGCTTCTGGGAAAGTCACTTGATTTCCTGCCAAGCAGGTAGATGGGCTTGAGTTGTGTGTTGACGATCACCCTCTGTTTCCCGACTTTCCTTTGTCATCTTGTGAGAGAAAGATGAGACCAACTGGATGAGTGTTTGCTTAGAATTAGAGTGCTTGTAAGAGCTCTACCCAGAATCTGTCTGTAATCTAGATTTCTGTCTCCATTTTCTGCTTTGCATTTGGACATATTACCCATCAACCCACTCTGCCATTGCTTTACTGGTATTTCTCCTCCTCAGATATTGCAGGAAACACAATTCAGACATGGTGCCAACTCAAGTAGGGGATTTTTATTATGCTAAAATCCCTTAGGGGCAAATGATCAGAGGCAACTAGCTGTTTATATCAGAGTACAATCAGAAATAATAATCCCCCATGAAAAGAATCCCACACATGAACAAGCTGTTTCAATCTATTTCCACTATTCATCATCTGTCCTGAACTGACATTTATATATTGTTGCATGCTCATGGGAAGAAGAGAGAAGGGTCATTAGCAAAGCAAGGGAAGAATTGCTCAGACTTCATTTAGGAGATCTTGGTAATACCCATGAATGAACAAGGCAGTGACTACTGTGGTTTAGACCACTATTGCAGAAGCATTTCAACAAAATTTAAGATGAGGAACAATTAATAAGTTTTTATAAGGTACAAGAAATGTAACAGATGCCTATGAAAGACCCTTCCTGTTTATTGAAAATCCTATGCCAGGCTTCTCTGAGATACACAGACTCAGACCACAAAGTCCCAGGAAAACTTCACATGGTTAATCTGATCTTTATAAAACCCAATGCCCCAGACATGTGAAAAGCATTACAAAAAGTTAGACACAGACTTTGGCATGAGCTTTTTCAATTTTTGAATAGCATTTTCAAGACTTTTAGCAGCTGGAAACACATAAGACAAGATGTGAGACAAAGCTTTTGCTTTTGGGTTATGGTGTGAGGTTAGACAGTTCACTAGGAAGAAAAGATCACCCTTAAGTCAGAACTCAGAGAGGAAGGGAAAAAAAAGCAGTATGTCTCCTCTGTCAGGATGAAAGCCACTGGTAAAATGAATTCCCTGCAATGAGAACGAGGAAGCAGGCTCCCTGATGGTGAGGAGGGATAGATGCTCATCAGAACTGAAGGTCTGAAGGCTCCCATGGACTTGAAATACCTATTTGTACTTTCTCATGGGAACGTCAGGTACAACTGACAATGGAGAACAGGCTCATTGTTTTTTGGGACCTCAATGCTATTCATTTTATTTAAATACCAAATTGAGAGAAAAGATGCATACTGTCTCCTTAGTTATGAAAGTGTTGGAAAAAATTCAAACACAGATTTGTTTTTCTTCAGTTGCTTAAATATCAGTTAGAGGTATGACTTAAACAGACCGTTTTCTATAGGCAGTAAGGTATTGATACTCCTTCTTTGACTGGGCCGATCTTATAAATTAAATGTCCTGCTAAAAGTAACTCCTCTCCCTACAATTAGAAATGCAACTTATTCTAGGACATTCTCTGAAGCTACAGATGTCCTTCTTGGAAATAAAACAAGACATTTCATAGCTGCTTCCTCCCAAGCCTATGAGAAAAGGAGGCACAACTAGGCAATATATACACGAGGCAAAATAAAGAATGTACACTTATCAAGATTACATTAAAGGGACAACGTGGGACTCTACTCTTGACCTAAATTAATACCGGATAAGGCATGGAGCCTTCAAAGTGTACTTATCTGGTTTCTGAATCATTTTTAAATGATTTTAATGCAATTTGATTAGCACCTGCTAGTATCTTTATAATACATAATTTCTCCTAGCTAGAAGACGTTAACACGATTAGTATTGATCTTCCTAATATCTACAAGTTGTAAATAAAATTGTTCAGAATCTCTACCAGTGGTATTAAGCTCTAATCCTTTGCTAGCAAATGTCCTGAAATCATCGCAAAGATTAGTTAGGTTTCCAAGGAGCTTCGTTTATTCGTTTGTTGTTGGAAGAACGATCTCTGCTTTGTTTATGAGATGGCACTTCCATGTAGGTTAAAGATTACCCTCCCCTGATCTAGAAAAATACATGGTTACAGATCTGCATTGCCCTGAGTTAGGGAACAGTTAATATTGCAACCAACTGGTTGTTAATATCACATATAAATGGTACATTGCTAATAATCATGAAGATCCTAAATCATTGAAAGAGGGTAAATATATAGGATCTGAGAAAGGGGCTCAAAATTATAACTAGATATAAATAAACTCTTTAATGAAGTCCATGAAAATACATGGGGTTTAATGAAACAATGAAGACAATTCAAAATATGAAAGCAGAACTTAACAGAGAAATAGAATACTTTTATTTTAAAAGTCAAACTCAAATAAACTCAAAATGAAAAACTCAGGAAGCCAAACAAAGCTCTGAGTCATACCTCATCAACAGATTGCAGTCAGGGAGGAAAAAAATTCAAGTGCTGAAGACAAGGTAGGAGAAATGGACAGGCTTATCCAAGAAAAATTTAAATCTAAAGAAAAAAATCCAGAATCAAACCACCCATGAAATCTGGCACTACGTAAAGACCAAACCTATAAAATATAAACAATGGTACAGTCTCCCTAAGGGTCCAATAGTGACCTGCATACCTTGGCAGTAACCAAAAGCTCTCTAATGGTATGGTATGCTCATCAAAGGGAAATGATACCTGGTACTGAAAACCTAGCCAACTACTTGTGGGGTAGTTAACCATAGATCTGTTAGGAGAATCTACAACTACTGTTTGGTTAAATCCACATAATTGTTACGTACATATTTATTCTTATACTAACACACATAAGTAGAGTTCTCATCCCTCTTTAAAAAGAAATATCCCCTTGCAACAGATGGAGACTGTTATAGAAAATCATAAGAGATCAATATGCAAAAAGCAGGTGACAGCATAATGCTAATCCCCAACTGATACATCTACAATGCAATACCACTCTGGCATCTAAGGCTCACAGAACGTAGCAAAGGAGGAGATGGAAAGATTGAAAAGAGCCAGAGCAACAGGAAGTTTGTTGTGAGGTTTCATCATGTCAGAGAAGCCACACCCATAAAGTTTCCTCAGCACTGATACCTAAAGAAGACCAGAAAAAGCATCAACCCAATAGATACGCTGACATGGACAGTAGAAATCTCATGGGACCTCAACCCTAGACAAAGATCTACAGGCATATGATTAATGCTGAGTGGGGGGAAACTAGTCTTCCCTAGGAAGAGCCTCCAAACTGATCATCCAATACCAAGGGGTCGGCACTGAAATTATAAACATACAAGTAACATTTTAGGTGAAGGAGCACTAGCCCACTTGGGCATGTGGCAGGCCTTGCCCTTCTCTTTCATTACCTCTAAAGGCTAAAAGTCATTAGATTTCACTCCTAAAACTAGCCCCCACGGCCTATTCTCTTATCTGGTCACTACTTCCTCCTCAGTCTGACTACCAAGGTCCAGGTATCAAAGTATTGAAGTCAGATAATCAAATGACCCTTTGGCTCACCTAATTAACATGTCCAATTAAAATTAAAACACCTCAGCCTAACACAGGGTTTCCCCCTTTACCTTTATAAACCACAATTTGCCTATGGGCTGCGTCTGTCCCCTCTCTATCCAGAGGCAGTCCTTTGTCCCACTCCGGGACCAATCCCCCCTCTCCCTTGCTTCTTTGTTCCCCTGTCCCTTTCACCTTCTCCCTATTCGTCGCTCTTCTGTCTTTGTCTCCTCTCCCTGCCTTTTGTCCCTTTGAGGCAAATATACCTCCTTGGTGCTGAGACCTTGGTCTTGGTGTAGTTTGAGCCAACATTGAGGTACCCTCAATGAACAAGTTGTGTTTATATATTTAGGAGTGTGCTTGTGTGTATAATAAAAATGTAAAATATAGTTATTAACTTGAGAGCAATCAGGGGGTGTACGGGAAGGGAAACAGGGAAGTTTGTATTTTTTTTTATTCTTTCTTTTTTTTTTTTTCTTGCACTCCAGATTTTATCACTCCCCTGTCCACCCTCTGACTGTTCCACATCCCATACCTAGTCCCCACCCCCTGTCTCCCTGAGGATGGCCCCACCCCCCCACCCCACCTGACCTCTAAACTCCCTGGGGCCTCCAGTCTCTTGAGGGTTAGCTGCATCATCTCTGACTGAGCACAGACCCAGCAGTCCTCTGCTGTGTATGTGTTGGGGGCTTCATGTCAGCTGGTGTGTGCTGCCTGCTTGGTGGTCCAGTGTCTGAGAGATCTCGGGGGTTCAGGTTAATTGAGACTGCTGGTCCTGCTACAGGGTTGCCTTCCTCCTCAGCTTCTTTCAGTCTTTCCCTAACTCAAACACAGAGGTCAGCAGCTTCTGTTCATTGGTTGGGTGCAAATATCTGCATCTGACTCATTCAGCTGTCTGAATCTTGTTGAGTCTTCAGGAGTGCGGTCATGCTAGGTCCTTTTTTGTGAGCGCTCCGTAGCCTCAGTAATAGTGTCAGGCCTTGGGACCCCCCCTTGAGCTGGATCCCACTATGGGCCTGTCGCTAGACCTTCATTTCCTCAGGCTCCTTTCCATTTTTATCCCTGTAGATCTTTCAGACAGAAACAATTATGGATCAGAGTTTTGACTGTTAGATGGCAACCCCCTCCCTCACTTGATGCCCTGTCTTCCTGCTGGAGGTGGGCTCTATAAGTTCCCTCTTCCTACTGTTGGGCATTTCATCTAAGGTCCCTCCCTTTGAGTCCTGAGAGTCTCTCACTTCCCAAGGCTCTGATGCATTCTGAAGGGTCCCTCAACTTCCTACCTCAGGAGGTTGCCTGTTTCTATTCTTTCTGCTGGCCCTCAGGGCTTCAGTCATTTTCCCTCACCCAATACCACATCAGGTTCCCCTCTCTTTCTTGGCATTGCTAAATCTGTTAAAATATGGCCATGCTGGAGTTCCAATGGGAATTTGGGGTGTAATGCTTGGTGAGCTTGATGTTTTCATTGTCAGAAGGATTGGGACTCCACCACAGTCATGGACAGGCATCAGTACAGAAATAGTTGGTACAGCCTTCCCAGCCAAAGTGTTAAATTTGCTGAAACACACAGGGAGGCCTGCAATGGCTATTGTTTGGTATCACAGTCACCTTGGCTTTGGTTACTGGCCATCTGGTTTGGCTATCAACATTCAGCAGCGCTTTCAAGCCTTGTCAGAGAGAATCTGGCAGTGGTTGTGCATCCCAGTCTGTGTGTAAAAGAAAAGTTATTATTGGAAGCTTTCAAGGTTGATCATAGCCAATATGATGATCTTCGGAGATGAACCAAAACAAACGACTTCAAATCTGGGTCACTTAAGCTGTCTCTACAGGCATTAATTCATGGATTAAACAAGTTATTACTCCATCACTATTCATTACTAAAAAAAGAAATTGAAATGGAAGATGCTGTTAAATTTGCATAAAAAGAGTTGGGTGGAAGGTTTGACCCTACAGGACTTAGAACAGAGCGAATAGTCAAGAATGATGATAAGATGATAGGGGAAGATCAGGCGACCCCTGAAGAGCTGACAATAAGGAATGCTAGCATAAGGGTGACAAAGTCCTTCGGGAAAACATGTGGATGCATATATGGCTTTAAATGTCTGGAGTTTTGCAGTGATGGTGGATTCTGTTGTATTTAAATGAAGCAATACAGAAAGCCAGGTGTGAGACTTTCAGAGGACTTTGCTCAGTTTTCCCTAATCCTCAAAAATCAAGGGGCGTCTGAAGGTGGAGTGTTTGCATTACTGGAGCCACCTTTCTCAGCTGTGCAATTACTTCTCTTTCTTTGGTCAGGCTTTTGCAGGTTCCAAAGTGGAAAAAATTCATTCAGATCCCATTTAATATTTGAAAAAAAGTCTGTAGCACAAATACATTGTGATTGTTGCTTAGAAAAATAAAAATACATCTACAATCCAAAAAAAAAAAAATATACCATTGGTGCTTAGTGTACACGTCGTGCATAGTACATTGCATATATTAGAAGTCAATGGATTTGAAATACTTATCATGAATCAAAACGCATAACTGTCATCCAGAGGGAGAATTTGAACAGTATATGAACTCCAGGGACAATTGTGTTCAGTTTAAAGTATTAGCTTCATCTACCTGGATGTACTGTTATCTCAAATCAATAACATGATATTTTATACTCTATAATATAGTTCTATAATAAAACTTCCCTAAAACAGTGCTCATCAGTCTCTAATGGGTCTGTGGCTCTCAGTACCATAATAGATAGTTGAATACTGCAGCACTCCCAGCCCACTATATAGATCCATGCTTTCCCTTGACTGAATTTACCTCGCTGGTGACCAAAGTACTGACTACTCTGTTATCCTTCACATAACTACTTCTGATAAACATGAGAGACAACTTCTAGAATTTCTTCTTCAACTTACTTCAGCAAAACTTACACAATGTAGGCTATTATTTTTCACATCTTTTATTAAATTAACACAGAAGTTTTTATTTTGGTATTATTAAAATGGAATTACTTTCTTCATTTTTTTTTTTTTTGGATTGTTCACCGAATTACTTAGAAATTGGACAAAATGTTATGTCCTCATGTGTATATTGCAGCTTTGATTAACTCATTTGTGAGTTATGGTTTTGGTGAATAATACAGGAGTCTTCACATAAAAGATCATATAATTTGCAAACCAAGATCATCTTACTTTTTTCTTTTCAATTTGAATGCCATTTTAAATCAAGATGCCCAAGTTTATTTTACTTATTTATATTTTCAACTTAATTGTTTCATTTATTATTCTTGTGCATATGTAGGAGGCTGTGTCTGGAGGTGTGCATGCAACACTGTGCATGTGCGGAGGTCAAAAGGCACCAGGAGTCAGCTCTCTCCATCCATCCTGTGGGTGGAGATTTGTTCTGTTCCTGTGTATTGTAATGCTAAATTTTATACCCATAGGTCTAGCTAGTGACTTCTGACATTTACAAGCTTTTGTTGTGCAAATCTTGTTTCTTGATTTAAAACTAATGGTTAAATAAAATTAGTTACAGCCAATGTCTGGAGGGATTAGAGGTAAGTGGGTTTGGGGTGACTTGGTTGGAAGAGAATAAGAAAAGATGGAGGAAGAACAAGAAAAGAAAAGAAGCCACCATGAGGGGAGATGGACGATGAGCACAGCACCAGGAGAAACAGCAAGTATCTGGGGTACATCACTGAGAAAGCAGGCCCACTATCAGTTAGAAGAATAGATTAGGGGTCACCTCCCCCCCCCAGTAATTGTCAAAGCCAAATAAAATAACCATAGTCTGAGTCTCATTTATTTTTAAATGTCGGGGATAAGCTTAAATTGGTTGTACTACACATGTGGGTTCCAGTGATTGATTTTGGGTCATCAAACTTAGCTTCTGAGCCTTCTTGAAGACCTAAAGGGCCCTATATTAATGTGTGATAGACCCCTTATCTTATCTTGAACTTCAGGTAGAAAGGATGAGATTTCTCAACAGGAAGTAGGATAGTAGTGTGTGATATCCACGGGTACCTTTATCAGATGGATGGATTTTATGTCTATTGCTAGATTATTAAGTATGTTTATTATTCAAGGGTGTCATTTCTGCTAGATGCTTTTATGCATCTATTGAAATGATAATGCATACTTTTAATTATCGTGATAAAATATTAGTCTTGTAATGGTGAGATAAATGCACCCAAGTCTTGTATAATGGTTTGTATGTTGCTAGTTTCTACTTGCTTCTGTTTTTGAAGATTTTCATGCAAATTCATAAAAGATTAAGATTGTTAATTTTCCTTGTAAAATATTTTAAGCTTAGCATCAAGAAATACTGGTTTTAGAAGAGTTTGATAAATATACCATCATTTACCTTTAAGGACTATTACTACATCTAAATAATTTTATTTTTGAGAAGATATATCTCTATAGTTCTCAACCCTCCATCTCCTCATTCTCACTATATTCCACCCCTCCCTCCTGAATTTATGACTTCTCCTTTGATTATTATTGTTACAAATCCTCAATATTTTATTGTTATTGTTATTGAAATCAGAAGTAAAGTCAGCTATATTAGTTTCTCTGGCTGTGATAAAATACCATGACAAAGGAAGCAAACAGTAGGAAGGGTTTATTTTGGGCTTATGGTTCCAAACGGTTAGGAGCCATAATGACAGGGACAGCATAGCAGAGGACAGCATCTGGAGCTCGAAGCTAAGAGTTGAGAGCTCACATCTCATACAGCAAGCTCAGCACAGAAAGAACAACCTGGGTGTGGTAGAAGCCTCTGACCTCTCACAGTGGTCTCCCACCATCAGTGACTTCCCTCCTACGTCCTCTGGGGTTTGTGGCGATGCTTCTTGTCCTCCCAGTGTGCGCACTCTCAGCCATTGCTCCCTTTCCATGGGCAATCTCTCGAAAGTTCTTAAGGCTGTTTCTCATTTCAAACAACTAGCTCTTGACCTTATTGCGTGTATGCACTGACTTTCTACTCTGTTTCGTTAACTTATATTTACATCATTATTGTCCTTCCTCTCACAAGATTTACAGTCACTTTCTCCCATGTCAGTGCCTAATATAGCAGCTCGCCTTCTTGATTTCTGAATTTTATTCTACCTTTCTCTAGGCTTGTGTAGCTCTGATCTCCTGGGAAACATGTTTTAGCTGCATGTTGAAAGACATTTAGTTTTGTCAGTCATTTCTCAGCATTGTGTGAATTAAATACAATACTAGTTTTGTCAGTCATTTCTCAGCATTGTGTGAATTAAATTAGATTCGTTCTTTAGCTCATTCATTATTTAGCAGATGATAAAACAATAGTAAAATTCACAAATCACTATTTTCCTGAATTTCCATTCCTGACTGCACCCAGTACCTGACTGTACCTCATCTGCACTTTGGAAATACAGCAACATCCAAAAATATACATTAACAATATATATGCTCACAGTAGTGACTGTGGAATGTTACTTCCATCGGCTTTAACATCTCTCTAGAGAAATCCCAATATATATTTAGTTTATAAAAACTATGAAGGACATAGAGCCTTATTAAATTCAAAAATTGGCTCTCCCTTTTCCTGCTTAACTTTCTAGAATCAACAAAGTATTCACATTCGGTAACTGAACTCACTTCTAGGTACTGGAGATCCTGCAATGGAACTCCTCCTGCTGAGGGATGGTCTATTGAGAAGTATTTGGTAAGTACCTCTCATGACCTATTTTACCACTTCTGGGGAAAGGACAACATACTTCTGTGTCTTACCTGCCCAGGCCACCAATTATCTTTAATAAGTTCCTCACTCAAATATCAAGAAACGAGAGTTACCTTGAAGGCTGTACTTGAAAAAGAGTGAACAAGAGAGCCAGAGGTATCCAGAGGTCTGTCCTTAAGTCCACCACCTTTCTGCATAAAGTAATTGAGGTATAACATTAGAAAGATGGCTAAATACAAAGCATTGCTGTCAGTATTGTAAAGAAAGACAGCCCCTGTACCCAGCATTGCCAAGTACTGCCAGAGGGAGGCAGCAATCCTGTGCAGCACTCACAGCATTGCTTCACAGGAAGATAGGCTCATATTCATGCTTGATGTCAAAATTGTCTTAGATACCCTTCTTAGCAATAGCTGTTCAAATTGTCCAAAGAAACCCCAGGTTCAGTTGATCTTGTCTACTCTTAATGCAGCCAGGTTCCTTGTAATGAGCTTTCTGAATGGTTTCTCCTGCAGATTTGCTCAAATGAAGTTATCCTCACTATGGTCCAATGCTGTTTTCATCAATGTGGCCATTGCTTTGTATTCTGGTAAGTTTTCAGTCTTGGGTAGAATTCCTAGTGTATTCCTGTAGGAAGGTGGGAACTGAATGGTTGTTTTACTGCCTTTTCAATTCTTAAATTGGTTCAATTCTTAAATTCTTAAATTCAATTCTTAAATAAGAAAAAGCAGGTTCTAAACAACTTGTCAACAGATACCTAACTTATTTTGTACAGTAGCGAAAGAGACAGAGAATGGTGCTGGGCTGTGTGCAGTGGAATTTAGAACATTACCCATTGCTGAATCTAGGGTCTTTTGACTAATTTTCATAGTTGATATTTTGGGGCTATTTTATGATTGTTAAATGCAGATTGCAGGAAGAAATCTTCCTTTCTAGGTCTGGCATGCTTTAACATTTGGAATCGTTACATACTTTTAGCTTCCAGCCCTGAAATCAAAGACATGTGTAAGGAAAAATCTCTTTCCAGATGCTGACATTTTTTATCATTTATATTTCATAATGGAGTGGTTATAAGTATTGACAAATGTCCTGATAATAAAGTACAATGTTTTGAAGTAACTTTTGGCTCAGCATTTCCTTCTATACTAACTAGGTATCTGCCCTGTAAATCTTTTAAAAGATGATATCACCACCGAGATTGTTAACCACTTCACAAGCAGTTATTGAAAACGATACATAATTTTTCACAGAGCTCATTTGCCTGGTTAGCATTAATTGGCTTTGTTAAGTATATAGATATATTGGAGACGTTTAGTTTTGTTACTAGCATAGACTTCTCTCGCGGGTGGCTTCCTTTGCATAGATTGCTGAAGTTTCTGCTACCATTGTACTTGTGATCTGCTGATCTTTAAAATTGTTTTTGTTGACACAGAAACTGCCTTCATATCAACACACAAACTTCAAGTAAGTTACCAGTTCATCCGGAATTTGAAATACAATTTTAAATGTTTGTCAATTTAGAATCTCAGTAATATTGCCTGCTGTATACAAGGATTTAAAAAATGAAAATATGTGCTTATGCAAGTATTATTATACCAAAGTCAACTAACACAATCTACCAAGCAGCACAAGACCACACTGGTATGGTCTAGGAATGATCTAGGTGGTAATGCATATAGGAAAGCTGTTGGCATTACTAGCTGTATTTTAAAATACTGAGATACAAAAAGCAGACTTAGAGTTAAATTATTTATCATAACAAAGAGAAAGTAGTATACCAATTATCAATTTTAGGAGAATAAATAATAATTATCCCTATTGAAAAGTGTGTGTGTGTGTGTGTGTGTATCATATATGGTAGAAAATATATATAAGTAATATATACTATACTATATCATTATGATTGAAAATAAACTATACCTCTTTATATCATTTTAAATGTCAGCATGCATGAATATCACAAGGTTACATAAAAGCAAGTACTATAAAAGCACATATAGCATCCTCCTGTACAAATTACCAAGATTTCTAAAACTACAAAATATCTAAATGTATTGAGTGTGTGTTTTATTAATTAGTGGAAATTTGAAGAGGATATAATAGTGAACAGACATTCCACTTCAAGCATTGGTTACTGTGGTGGGAAGGAGGAAGATCTGTCCTGGGAAGGAAAAGCTGTTAGCGTTAGTGTAAGGGAGTGTGCACTGGATTATAAAAACACATTGAAGAAGCTGCGCCTCCCACACTGGCAATGAAAACAAAGATAGCTAGCACTGAAAAACAACTGTTTAATGAATGTAGGACAGGGAACTGGGTCACAAGATACTATCCTCGGGAAGGCTCTATATTTAAATGGAAATTCTATGACAGAGTTTATAATTTAAAGAACATTAGTGAATGCCATCTGGCCCTTTACAGAAATGTCCACTTAGATGTTCTATGGTTCACATAATAAGTACATACAGTTCTTCTCAATAACTATAGTATACGACAATCACCAAATATAATTCAAAACAAAATAACAGCAACTTATGGTTTGGCTTTATACATCTCATTAAAATTATGTGCATTTACCTGACATCAATTTTTAAAATTTCTCTTCTAGTTCTTTTTTTTAGAATTTGAGTAGTCTGTGTTCTTTAAAAGCTGATAATACTGCCAAGAAAATACAACTCCTTGCATGTTGTTTTAAAAGTACTGAGAATGACTAGTTACTGCATAGTGGGTTTGTAGGTATTTAATTTTAATACTAAATATACATTATGTTATCTTGTGTTGAATATATATATATGGCATATTTTAAGACTACTGTAATCAAATGTTTATTACTAAGTAATTTCTATTGTCTTCCTCTGCCTTCCAGATAGACTGTAAACCATATCTGAATTCTATTGACATGTGTACCAAAGAGTATTATCCTGTGTGTGCAACTAACAGAAAAACTTATTGCAATAAATGTATTTTCTGCAAGGCACTGAAGTAAGAATGCAGTAGTGAATATTTATTTTTCTAGTCATGAATAAGGCATTATTATACAGTGATATAAAAATTCATACTGTTGGTAATCTAGACACATGGACTATAGCAAAGACAACCATGACAGTTTATAAGAGCCGAGGAAATGTACTTCTAGCTCTTCTTAAGAGTCTTACTGTGGACTGTCAACATATCCGAGTTCAGTGTTCTGCAAAACTGACTCATTTAACTTAACTTGGTGAGTTGTGAGGTGCTACTACAGAGCAGCAGCCCCAAGGATGTGATTCTGAAGCTGTAATGTTAAACAGCTTAATTCTGAAATGACACAAGGGTCCACCTTGCAGCGTTCTAGCTACAGGCAAAATAACTGATCGGGAATCAGATTGAATGCTGAGCTTTAAAATTCACCATGGACAATGAGCTGGTTAATGCTAAAAAGAAGCTCATGTAATGTTACTTTGTCTCTGGAAGTTGCACTGTCTTTCTAAACCACCCTAAGAGCACAGGCACTCTCAACTGAACTCTTGTATCTATCTATGTCTCTCTGTCTCTGTCTTTCTGTCTGTCTCTCTGTCTGTGCTTCTGTCTCTGTGTCTCTCTATCATCTCTCTCTCTCTCTCATCCTCTCTCTCTCTCTTTCTCATCCTCTCTCTCATTCTCTCTCTCTCTCATTCTCTCTCTCTCTCCCTCTCCTTCAGTCTGAAAGACTTTGTGGTCTGAAGGCTCATCAGTAGTCTTTATCCCTCATTTGCTTATGTGGCTTTCTACTCTTATAAAATAGCTGCCTATTTGCTTCTGAAGTGGTGTGTGTCTCTTGGCAGGGCTGTAATTACCTATACCTCTTTTTTCATAGGTTTGATGTGAGTTTTGACTGAGAAAGTTGGACCTGCCAAGGATCCCCACAGTGGAGAAAAGGCATACAGACATTATGCTTTATTCTTAAATATATAAGAAATATATATTCATTTTATATTTAAGAATAAAGCATAATGTCTCTAGCATGTCCAAAGTCAAAATCTTCTCTTATAAGTATATAAGCATATAAACTATCCAAAGAGTGTGATTAATTTTTAATTATTTTTTGATTCTACAGGAAAAGTGATGTTCCTTTTGCATTTGCTCATTATGGTAAATGCTGACATTTTCTGGACCTAAGCATTCCAATGGCTATAATTATAATATCTTTCTGCAGTGAATTCTACAATCATAGTCTCTTGATCAAAATCTCCCATTCATAGAAGACCGGATGAATCACACTATATAACAGAAGATTAAATACTGTACATTTGAGGTTACTCTCAACAATGAGAAACTATAATTTCAGGATTTCCATTGTCAATGTCCATTAATAAAATAATGGTTTGAAATATCAGTATCCAAACAGGGTGTGGTCCTTACACCTAAATCCTAGCACTTAGGAAGTTGAGGCTAGTGGATCGAGATGATTTTGAGCTTGGACTACAGAGCAAGTTGATCACAAACAACAAAACCCTTATCTTAATGTTATGTTCAATAATGTAAACCCTCACTCAATGTATCCAAGTACCTAAATATTTTGCTCAATAAAATATTAAACAGTGTTATAAAATGTATTAGAGTCCTTTTTTTGAGTTTGAGTACATAATGGTTTAAGAAATATTTTAGTGCCTATGATCTAAGAACTATTTCCCAAAGTTATCCAAATATCACATTACATTAGAATATTTTAAATAAATTAGATATGTTAGATTCTATTTACTCTCAAGTCATTACATTTAGAGGAGGGTTTTGAGCAGTTGAGAGTCTAAGAGGCTGCTTGGGTTTGTGCGCTCATGGGTCATATGGAATCATGATGGTATCAGACATAATTTCCATCTCAGTCAAAAAGAACGAGGCAAATAACATGAACTCATGGGCAAAAATGTATTAATTAGTGATGGAGAGACAGAAAGAAAGAGGGAGAGAGGGAGGTTTAGAAATAACATTTATGTTGGCTGGGATCTGACAGTTTTCCAGTTCTTATCAGCATAATTTTTTAATATCAACAAAGGTCAGTCCCTCATATTTTAAGGTAGTTCTTCCTTGAATAAGATAAGTATCCATGCCTGTTTGTCCTAGAGACATGATGGGGTTATGCTGATCTGCTTGGTTTCTTCCCTAGGATCAGAGTGGAGAATAAAGAGAGACACATTTCATAGACTGCTAACAGAGTTGATTAGAGAGATGTATAGTTAGTGACTCGTAGGTGACAGGAGAGTAGATAAGTGCCTGGAAATTGTCCCTTGTCCTTGTGAGGGTTTCTGTTTAAACCATTGACTTAGCCTCTAAACCGTAGGATGGATCTAACTTTGAAGCAATTGCAGATTCTAAGGGTCTTGGTAGATAGATGTTAACTCCATGTTTTAGAGACAAGAAATTTAATCATATTTTTTATCCTTGGCATTCTGGTAATAAGAAGAACCTGAACAGAAAATTTGACCCTTTATTCATTTTGTAAGACAACTTCTCCAGAGAATATTTTTATACCCCAAATTAGTGGTTTAGGTATAATATGAAGAAACAAAACAAAACATACAGGAAGGTAGGCAGCCTCAACCATTCAACTTCAGGATGCTTACTTTAGAAAAGAGATCTGTCACTCTAACAATGGAGTAGAGAGTTCGTCGGGTGATTGAATGTTCAACTTTTAAGAACCCAGCAAACAGATTTCTGATACAGCCCCATCAACTATAGTTCCTCTAAGAAACAAAACCAAGAGAACATATAAATTTATTCATCAAGACTGAAAATCCCACAATAGCCATGTGCATACCAAGAAGCAGGTGCACTGATGGCTGCTCAGCTAAATATACATCAGTGACAGGGAGACCAAAGCTGCAGCTCCAGTCCAAGCAGAAGGTCTGAGGCTCCCGCCATGGGGGGCCAATGACAGAGAGAGAGAGAGAGAGAGAGAGAGAGAGAGAGAGAGAGAGAGAGA
>JADRCH010000015.1:12840847-12881541 GCA_019843965.1 Rhynchomys soricoides | reverse complement strand
AGAGAGAGAGAGAGAGAGAGAGAGAGAGAGAGAGAGAGAGAGAGAGAAGAAACAAGGAAACAGAAAGAAAGAAAGAGGGGAGAGAAGAGAAGAGAAGAGAAGAGAAGAGAAGAGAAGAGAAGAGAAGAGAAAAGAGTACCTGCCACAGGGGAGAATGTATGTGCTACTCCCGCCTCTGTTTTTCCACTCCATCAAGACCTTTGCCCAGTGGATGGTTTACACTCAGGATGAATTTTAACCACTTAGTTCATTACCTTGTAAAAGGTTCTCTCAAGATCTCATCACTGACTTGACTTAACTTGAGTGTGGTTTACTAACTCTCTAGACATCCCTTTATCCAGTCAAACTGGCAACCAGATCTAGTCATCACAACTGCTGTACTCTTTAACATTCAAACACTCCGCAGCCCATTTATTGTTTTGGCTGTGGAAATGGACATAGGTTAAAAAGTGTCCAACAAGACACTTTGTCTGTTCCTGGCTGTAAATTTGTTTTATGGGCTTGCAAATGTCCTGGTGTGACACCAGTATGTACCTTAAAACAAAACATCTAATAAAAATAAAATTTCCTGTTAAGTTAGCCAGACATAAGCCAGACATAAAATAAGTTTTTTAGTATTAGATCTAATTTTTCTGACAAAACCATGAGGTAAAATTGTCGAGTCATACGTCTTTAAATTTGTTTTTCTTTTCTTTTTTATTCTCTTGTTCTTTCTTACCTAATAGTTTGAAATACTCCTCTGTCTGTCTCTGTCTCTGTTTCTGTCTGTCTCTCTCTGTGTCTCTTGTCTCTCTCTCTCTCTCTCTCTCTCTCTCTCTCTCTCTCTGTGTGTGTGTGTGTGTGTGTGTGTGTGTGTGTGTGAATTGCCTTCCTGTTCTCTTTACTTCTGGGTAAATCAGGTCAAACTGTTCCTAACTTTCTACTGAGAGAACCATTAAGAGCAAGTGAGGTGCATCTTGTGAGCTATTTTGCAGCCTCCAGGGGGAACACAGACTCCTGCTCTGATCAGTTGGAGCTGGGCTTTTGATCCTGTTTCTGAACAAGGTTCTCAAAGAAAGAGCAATAAGAACTGCAGCTGAAGGGAAGTGACTGAGAAGAGAAGGCAAGCCAAACTTTATCAATGTCTAGAGCTGTTGGTGTCTCTCCACTGTCTTTGGTGTTCCAGAAAAGGGGCACAGAGACACCTGGAGACTGTCCAAGAGCCTAAGGTTGCTATAACAACTTCTCAAGGTCCTTCTTTATAAAAGAATTATTTCTGAAAACTGAAATTCCAATGTGGACATTTCTTGAAGTTCAACAAGTCTCTTACTTAGCTTAGCCAGCTGCAGGGAGAATAAATAATTCTTTATAGGAATAGTGAAGGTCTTTGAAGTTTCTGGAGGACTTGGGACCTCTGTCACCTGTGTCTTATTGATTCTGAAGATTAGTAAAAGAAAAGAAGGAGGGTAGTGTTAACCATAATTAGGAATCTGGGGGAAAGTGTGTGTGGTACCTTCTTGATCTGTAAGAAACTTTCACTTGGAACTGTGTTACAGAAGCTCTTAAATGGTTGTTCCACAGATTTGATAAAATGTCTTCCTCTTTAACATGGATCAAAATAATTTTCATCCTGGTCTTGGTGGTCTCCTTTTATTATGGTAAGTACATTTTCTGTTATCCCCCTCCCAAGCATGCAATGCTGGAAGCGACCATTGCAGTTCAGAGCTAGATAAATGTTTCTACTGAGAGTAGACACATCAAATGGTGACAGGGAAAGCACTAAGTTCTTTAGAACTTACGCCAATCAATTGTTTTTACTCATGCCCTGTCTTGGAGAACTGAAGCATAGAAAATGAATTACATTGGTAGTAGAAGCGGGACACAGCATTGTATAGCCGGAAAGCTAGTTACTCAAAACGTAAATCGTAAAAACAGTACTCTGGATTTTTATGATCTTTGGTTAGAGATACTTACCCTCATCCCATTTTGCAGGATTTCAGTGTTGTTGACTGCAATGTATGAGATATGCACATACAGCGTCTTCCAGATCTGGTGCTCCTTGACATTATCATTTGTCATTTGTCAACTGAGTTCTGTAAGCAGAGGTCTGTGCTTAGAGAGAAAACACATTGGTTCTTCCACTGACAAATCCTAAATAAAGGGATTGTGAAAGATTAGACCTAAGATGCTACACCGTAGTAATTCAATGTTAGTCAATTTTTCCGCTTGTCTTGTATACAAGGCAAACTAAGTAGCTTTGCTAAAAGGTATTGATCCTCTATGCTATTTCTCATATAAAGGCAAACGGTGGTATCATTAAAAGGAGAGGGTTAGAAATTGGTAAACAAGGAATATTTCCAGCTTTGAAATCTGTTATTCTCCCACTTCCCCACCACCTTACTTCGAAGGTCACACGTAAGCCATCTGCACAGGTTCCTTTCGCTCGGTGCTGTGAGCACTTCACACTGTAGACTGTTTGTTTTCTTGACTTCTCTTCTGTTTGTTGGTTTCAGAAACTACTTCAGTATTTTCCAGAGAAATTCGTCATAAGGTGAGTTAACACTGATTGATGTGGCAGCTTCATAGGAGCCAGAGGTGTTAAGGACACTGTGAGAACACGGTCCACAGAATCAACTAAGCAGGGCTCATAGGGGCTCACAGAGACTGAAGAGGCTATCACTGAGCCCATAAGGGCCTGAACTAGGTCCTCTGCATGTATATTACGGCTGTTAGCTTGGTGTTTTTGTGGGACTCCTAATGGTGGGGATAGAGTGTCTCTGACTCTTTCATCTGCTCTTGGGATCTTTTCCTCCTCCTGAGTTCCCTTGTACAGCTTTGCTATGAAGGTTTGTACCTTGGTAACTTGTTGTTCAGTTGATATCCTCAGGGGGGCTTCTCTTTTCTGAAGGGAAATGGGAGAGAAGTGGATCTGGGGATTTAATTAATTAATTAATTAAAGGTAAACCTTTAGCTATTTTAATATGCAATTTTTAATGTCAAATACCAATGGGAAATTTATAATAGAACAGACCTAGAGAAAATTACAACCAAACAAAAGCATGCATGTCATTATCATGACATGAAGGTCAAGAATACCTTGTCAGAGGCTGGAGAGATGACTCAGAGGTTAAGAACACTTACTACTACTCTTGCAGACAAACCACATTTGGTGCCCAGCACCCACATGACAGCTTAAAACTGTTACTCCAGTTGCATGGGATTAATCATCTTTTCTGACCTCCATGGGCTCTTGCACATGTGTGATGCACATATATACACCCAGGCACACACACAAACACATACATATGCACATAAACAATAGTAGTCTTGACAACACTATACAAGTATTTAGCATTACTCAAAAGTTTCATTAATGGACCAAATCCTTATTATATACAAGTATCTAATACATATTTAAATATATTTAAATATATTTAAATATATTTAAATATATTTAAAGTAGAATTGTTTGTTCTAGAAAGGAAAGAAGATTGAAAGTAATTGAATAATCTCTTTAAGGGTGAATTAATCATGATTTTTTTAGGTATCAACACACTATAATGTTATATAGACATGAAGAAGAACTGTAGTCCTACACAACCAAGTAGATAAAAGTTACAAGGAAGTTGAAAAAGCAAAATCACCAAGGAAAACACACTATTGCCTATTTTTATAAGTCACCAATACTCTATGATCTATATCTATATACAACCATATACATCTATACAAAGGCTCACAGGTATGAGTGTTATGTGTCTGTCATGAATGGTTCAGAAGGACAAGAGACAAAAGTAAGCAATTAGATGGCTTTAAAAATCGGGTTTATTTTTTTAAAATGTATCAATAATACAATATATTTGGTCTTACAAGATTGCCTGCCACCAAACCTGACGCCCCGAGTTCAATCTCCAAGACCCATATGGTAGAAAGACTCTTGCAAGTTGTCCTCTGACCCCTATATGAATGTTGTGGTATGCATGTACATGTGCATCCATGAACACACGTGTGCGCGCACACACACATACTGATGCACCCATACTCACACATACACGAAGTAAATACATATGATTACGCAGATGTATAACGCAATTGTGTTTGGGTACCTTGATGTTTATATTTAACCCTTAATAGTGAACCATTCTGCTGTGTGTCCCCCCACACAGACACAAAGATCACTGTATGATAAACCTTGTATCATCTCTTTATGTCTGACAGCCAGACTGTGACAAGTACAAAAAATTCCCAAGTAGGTGTACCAGAGAAAGGAATCCAATCTGCGGGACTAATGGACACACTTACGGAAATGAATGTGTTTTCTGCAACGCGAAGATGTAAGCATGCATGACTAAAGGTTGGCTTTTGCTAGAAGGCCATGATAGAAAACCCTTCAGATTGCCCAGACAAAACACACCTAAACAGTAAACGGTTACTATTAAAGTCATAGAAACTCATTTGCACCTTTCCTTTAATTGCTCATTTGCAAAACTTGCTAAATGTATCTCCTGGTTAATTTAAATGTATTATTATGAACTGCCAGCAGTGAAGTGGTAAACAAGATAACATCATTCCAAACTTGAATGCTGAATAGTAATGATGCTGCTGCATGAGCAGAATATTCAGAAGTCCATCATAATTGAATCTAATACAAGGAGCGAGGTCCCTGGAGATCCGCTTTGTCTACTCAACTTGTTGACAGCGACCTCATATTTCTGTGGGCCAGGGCAGTCTGGGAGCACATCACTCCCCCTCTTCCCTGTCCTACCATTCTGATCACATTCTCTCAATGCATAAGGAGTATGTAAAAAATTGCCTAATGGATGCTAATAAATTTGTACATGTATTCTTTTTACTTTAATTCAGCTGCATTCCTACCTTACACCACATTTTCTATCTCTTCAATGTTTCCTTCCATAAACATTTCTATGTACTTAATCCTTCAAATGTACAGTCCTCTTCTCTGTTGGGTCTGAGATGATCCCAAAGCAAAAACAGAACTGGGTTTCTGGGAAAAATCCACTATTAAAGATAAGGGATAGCACACGTGAAAGGGTGGTTAAGTGGAGGGATGTAGCCGCTTATGGGTAGGGAGAGGGTCTCCACATCAATACATGTAGGTTCCTTCTCATTATAAAGCAGTGAGTGCAATGCAATTTACAAACCAGTGCATGTCAACTGGGAATGGTAACTCCATTCTGTATTTTTTCCTTCTGATTTCTTTTTCTTTCTTTCTTTCTTTCTTTCTTTCTTTTTTTTTACAGAGATTCTAAAGACAAAATTCATTATTGGCATCATGGTCATTGCTGAGTTTTGCATGGGTTACATAATGTTCAGGGTCCTGTGATTATCCTTTTTCTTGGTGGATTCTGCAATCAAGTAGAATGTTCTTAATCGATGCTTAAAATTCCTAGACAGCAAGTGAAGCCTTCTGTGGGTCATAAAGTGGGATACAGGATATTGAAAGAATTTCTTCAACCTGTGAGTGAAGGGTTTTATTTCAATCATTTTATTATAGTGTTAAAAATTGCTGTCTTAATTTTGTGTCTGATAAAATTCAGTGTGGTTTGTAACCATAAATGTTTCATTCAATAAAATACTAAATAAATTTTATCTTAAGTATCCTTTATCTTAGAGGCAGAGGGTTAAGTCTTAGAGGCAGAAGGTTAAGGTAAGTGAACACTTTTGGTAATTAGAATTTGTTGATCTAAATAAAAATAAATATAAATAAATAAATAAATCAAACACAGCTCTCACCTTGAAGGGAATATGAGATATTTTGGGGAGACAGTTTGGGTAGCTGTGAACAGAGATTTAGGTTAGCACAAAGTCTATGTTCCAACATGGAAGAAGCCTTATAAAGATTATAATCTTACAAGACAAAGAAAGTCATGGATCAAGGCAAGTTCAAAGCACATTAGTGGGTACACCAGAGAGGTGGCTGCAGCAAGACTGAAGAAGCTTTCTCATAGGCCTTTGTGGTGGTCTGAGTGAGAATGGCCCAGTTGGTAGCACATTTGAGGAAGGATTAGCTGTGGCCTTGTTGGAAGGATTAGCTGTGGCCTTGTTGGAGGAGGTATGTCACTTAGGGTGGGCTTTAAGATTTCAAAAGCCCATACCCTTCCCTTCTCATTACCTTCCTCTCCCTACCTCTGTCTTTTTCTCTCTACCTACTTAATTCTTGGGTATCAGACTGAGCTCTCAGATTCTGCTTCACCATGTCTCCTTGCTGCCATGTCTCCTCCATTCCCCGCCTCCCCCAGTGGTTATGGACTCTTCCTCTGAAACTACAAGCAAGACTCCAAGTTAAATGCTTCCTTTTACAAGTTGCCTTGATCATGGTGTTTTGTCCCAGCAACAAAAGAGAGTAACTAAGGAAACCTCAGATTCTGTCTGATGACACTCTTAGTTTTTGGGCTGGTGAAGGCTAGTAGTTGGTTATGTTATCAGACTTAAAGGGTTTCTATCCATTAGTCACAGAATGTTACTTCTGGAACAGAGGTGGGCAAGACGTGGATGGCTATTCCAGAGATTAAAGCTAGCCTGATGTGAGGTAACTAGCCCCTGATGTGAGGTAACTAGCCCCTGATGTGAGGTAACTAGCCCCTGGACTTATAGCAGTCCAGTCTCTCCACACACTGTTTTAGTCAGTTAATCAGTGTTGTTGAGACGGCTTCTTTCCAGGAAATATCGCTCACAAATTCATGAGGCATTTTCACAGACTATCGAATAAAGCACGATGTGAGTGCTTATCACAAGCACAGATCAAGAACTTTCTGTATACCTAATCTGAACAGCTAGGGAGATACCTGAAAACTTGAATTCTAGGAAATACCTCTTGGTTACAGTGAGAACCTAGGAGTCGAATAGATTCTTGATAGATAGGCAGGGAATAGAGGCTCTGTGTGGTATCATGGACCATTCTCTTAAACATTTAAGATGACTATCTTCCTGATTCTCTTCCCCTTTCAAGGCAAAGACTTGGTGAGCTTTCTCTCCCACTGGGAGGAACTTTGTAGGCCTTTCTTGGGGGTAGCTTCTGTAGTAAGAACCAATCAGCTTCTCTTTCTTTTCTGATTACCCAAGCCCCCCCACACACACCTATGACAACCCAAATCAGCCAATTCTGAGGGATTAAGGGAATGCACCATATCACCAACAAATAATGGATTTTTCATTACAACTTGGACACCATCTTAGGTCCCTCTCCACCTGGTGGAATATGCATTTTTCATGAGCTATGCTGTGCGTTCTTTCATATTTCTGCTTTCATTAAAATCTGGCTAGGTGCTGAGACCTTTCTTCTCCTGCCTTTTTATTCTTTAAATCAATAAATCAAAAGACTCTGTTCCTAGGTGGCCTCACCATGACATGATCAGCTTGGAGCCCACTCTGAGATGGATACAAGTCAGTCCTTGCCGAGAGAAACAACCAAGGATTTTTGAGAATGCCCTGGTAAACTTCCAGGGCCCCTCCAATATCTTAGAGTGTGGGGAAAGGAGGTGGTGATGGGTGAACTCCAGGCTAATTTTTTTGTTTCTTCTCTCTATGAAAGGCTGGTATTCCTTCTAGTTCTAATACCTGTGGAGTGGAGAGCAAAGAAATACTTTCAGACAGTCCTTGATGGCAACCCAGTCCCATGGCCTAAAATTAATGACTTCCTGCAGTTAGTTCCTGAACCCTGGCTTCAAGAAGCCAGAATCTACATAAATTTACACCAAAGTAGTTAGAATTTTACTGTTTTATCCTAGAAAACATCATCTTTTGGGGGAATATTTCAATATTCCTTCTCTATTTTTACCTCAGTTGTTTGAATCAAAAGGAAAGGGATCACTAACAAGTTAGTTAGGAATGTGCAAAAGTTCTTGAAGCAAGTTAAAATGTTTAGTGACATTAATGCAGTTTGATATCCCCACCAAAGACTTGTGAACACAGACCCCTGGCTCATGTTGGAGTTCAATCACACTGTGAAACCTGACCCCGATGCTGGAAGGAGGCATGCCTCAGATCAAGGGTCAAGGGTTGGAGCCGTGGGAAGGCACATTGCCTACACCTAAAGGAATGCAGGAGTGGGGACAGCTCCTTTTCTTAGAAGACTAGTGGGAAATAACATGGTCACAGATGGCATTGGGCCAACATTCTTTAGGGACTCCTGAGAAGTACTCTCAGTTCTGAAACAGAGAACCCTGACAAGTTCACATGGCATGTGACTAGGCCTTCCTTCACTGGTATTAGGGCATATTTCTTTGAAATTCCAACATATACTGAAGGCCAAATAAGATAGCCAGGCTTGTGCATTGAACAACTACTGGATTCTCAGACTTTTAGTCAGGAAACAGCCATTGTTAGCCTATCCAGACCAGAAAATGGTTCTGGTTTCTCCTTTAAAAGAGGATATGGAGTCACTTGGTTTTCTACTAGTCAAGGTATACAGTCTCTTGCAAGTCCTAACCCTGTAAAACTAGGACATCATGAGGTATAGGGTGCTCAGTGGTTCCTTGGCAACCACCAGAGCAGTAGCCGCAGCTTGAACAGTAATACGGTAGTGCCTTCCCCTCTGTAAACTTTCTGAGACATCAGACATTTCATCTGTCCCAGGAGATGGTTAGAATGGGGACCCTCTTCAGGGTGGTCATGGGGTGCTTGAACAGTTTTTCTATAGGAGAGTCCCTTACTCTGCTACCTGGGAGGGAGACTGGAGATGGAAGCTCTTCTGGGTCCTAAAGCCCTCCTTTTCCTGAGTCGCTAAGCCTGCTTCCTCTGCCACAGGACATTTCTTCTGTTCTTGGGACTCTTTGTCTTACGCCTGTGGCCTGCCTTTGTCTTTGCTCCACCAAGACTCTGTCCCTTTAGTTTTTCCCCACTTTTCAGACAATCTCAGAAAGAAAGAGTAATCCAGTGCTACCAGTTTCTGACTCTGGTCATAAGACCTTTTGGGCCTTTTAATATTTTATAGCGGCATAAATACCAGTTTTATCATAGCAGCTCAGCTTTCAGTTCATGGGACATACTGTATAGCAGGGAGAGTGTGCCTGCATATGTGTGTAACATTGTTCCGTATAAAATGCATGTACACTCTGTGTACTTTTTTTGAGATTATACAAATCTTCCACAAACTTTATTGACTTTTTTACTTTAATTTATTTATTCACTTTATATCCTGATCACTGCCTTCCCCTCCTCCTGGTCTCCACCTCACACAGTCCTTCCCCCCAACTTCCCCTCCTCTTCTCTGCTTAGAAGGTAGAGACTCCCATGTCTCCCACAACCTGGCAGATCAAGTCTCTGCAGGGCTAGGCATATCCTCTCCTTCTGAGGCCAGACAAGGCAGCATAGTTAGGGAAACAGGATCCACGGGCAGGCAAGAGATTTAAAGACAGCCCTTGCTCCAGTTGTTGGGGGACCCATGTGAAGACCAAGCTGCATATCTGTTACATATGTGCAGGGAGGTATGGTTGGTGCTTTAGTCTCTGAGAGTCCCCAAGGGACCATGTTAGTTTGTTGGTCTTTCTGTAAAGTTCTTATCCTTTCTGGGTCCCTCAATCCTTCCCTCAATTCTTCCGTAAGACTCCTGAGCTCCATCCAACATTTGGCTGTGGGTTCTGCAACTGTTTCAGTCAGCTGCTGGGTGGAGCCTCTCAGAGAACAGTTACCCTAGGCTCCTGTCTGTAAGCATAACAGAGTATCATTAATAGTGCCAGGGATTGGTGCTTGCCCATGGGATAGGTCTCAAGTTGGGACATTTATTGTTGGCCATTCCTTCTGTCTCTGCTCCATCTTTGTCCCTGCATTTCTTGTAGACAGGAGAAAAACAGACTGAGACAGAAATCAGGGAAACAATACCCTTTACAATTGCCACAAATAACATAAAATTTCTTGGTGTGACTCTCACCAAGCAAGTGAAAGATCTGTATGACAAGAACTTCAAGTCTCTGAAGAGAGAAATTGAAGAAGACCTCAGAAGATGGAAAGATCGCTCAAGCTCACGAATTGGTAGGATTAACATAGTAAAAATGGCCACCTTACCAGAAGGAATCTACAGATTCAACACAATGCCCATCAAAATTCCAACATAATTCTTTACAGAACTTGAAAGAACAGTTCTCAACTTCATGTGAAAAACAAACAAACAAAAAACAGGCTAGGTAAAACAATCCTGCACAATAAAAGAACTTCTGGAGGTATCACCATCCTTGACCTCAAGCTGTACTATAGAGCGACAGTAAGAAAAACTCCACAGTGTTGCTATAGAAACAGGATGATCAATGAAATTGAATTGAAGACCCAGAAATAAACCCACACACCTACAGACACTTGATTTTTGACAAAGAAACCAAAACTGTACAATAGAAAAAAGAAAGCATCTTCAACAAATGGTGATGGTCTAACTAGATGTCTGCATGCAGAAGAATGCAAATAGATCCATATCTGTGACCCTGCACAAAACTCAAGTCCTAGTGGATCAAAGACCTCAAAATAAAACCAGATACACTAAATCAATAGAAGAGAAAGTCAGAAATAGCCTCAAATGCTTTGTGTGCTTTTAAAGCCAAGCACGATGACACACACCTGTAAACCCAGCCCTCTGAAGACTGAAGACGATGTAAATTCTGGGAGAGCTTGGTCTACATTGTCAAACACTGTGCAGAATAATAAAACATCCTTTGTATATACAATATTCATGGCCTTAGACTTATTAGAAGGGCTGGTCTCTTGGTATAAATTGCAGCTATAATAGAAGTGTTGGAAAATCATTGTTCTACACTTATAGAGATTATTTTTGTAGATTAGAAAGCTATACCATTTAGCATGAGAATTACAAAGTTTCTCCTTGTAGTGTTTTCTGTATAAACTAAAATTAAAACAAACCAAAGATAAGTCTTTTTAATTTTATTTAATTTTTAATTTTACCATAGCTGCTTTTATTCTTTCTTTCTTTCTTTCTTTCTTTCTTTCTGATGCTTTATTTACATTTCAAGTGTTTTCCCCTTTCCAGGTCTCCCCTTTGGAACCCTGCTATCCCCTCCCCTTCCCCCTGCCTCTATGAGGGTATTCCCCCACCCACTCACCCACTCTCTTCTTCCCTCTTTGGCATTCCCCTATACTGGGGCATCTAACACCCTCAGACCCAAGGGCCTCTCCTCCCCCTGATGGCCAACAAGGCCCTCCTCTGCCGCATATGTGGCCAGCACCATGGGTCCCTCCATGTGTATTCTTTGGTTGGTGATCTAGTCTTCAGGAGCATCAGGGGGTCAGGCCAGTTGCCACTGCTGCTCCCTCCATGGGGCTGCCAACTCCCTCAGCTCCTTCAGTCCCTTCTCCAACTCCTCCGTCTGGGACCTCATACGCAGGCCAATGGTTGCTGTGAAGTGAATCTTGGGTATTCCGAACCTTTTGGCTAATATTCACTTAACAGTAAGTACATACCATGTTCATTCTTTTGTGACTGCGTTACCTCACTCAGGATGATATTTTCAAGTTCCATCCATTTGCCCGTGAATTTCATGAAGTCATTGTTTTTAATAGCTGAGTAGTATTCCATTGTGTAAATGTACCACATTTTCTGAATCAATTCCTCTGTTGAGGGACATCTGGGTTGTTTCTAGCTTCTGGCTATTATAAATATGGCTGCTATGAACATAGTGGAGCATGTGTCTTTATTACATGTTGGAGCATCTTCTGGGTATATGCCCAGGAGTGGAATAGCTGGGTCCTCAGTTAGTATTATGTTCATTTTTCTGAGGGTCTGCCAAACTGATTTCCAGAGAGGTTGTACCAGCTTGCATTCCCACCAGCAATGGAAGAGTGTTCCTCTTTCTCCATATCCTCGCCAACATCTGCTGTCACCTGAGTTTTTGATCTTAGCCATTCTGACTGGTGTGAGGTGGAATCTTAGGGTTGTTTTGATTTGCATTTCCCTGATGACTACGGATGTTGAACATTTCTTTAGGTGCTTCTCAGCCCTACAAGTTTCCACAGTTGAGAATTCTCTGTTTGGCTCTGTTCCCCATTTTTTGATAGGGTTATTTGGATCTCTGGAGTCTAACTTCCCGAGTTCTTTGTATGTATTGAATATTAGCCCTCTATCAGATGTAGGATTGGTAAAGATCTTTTTCCAATCTGTTGGTTGCCATTTTGTCCTATTTACAGTGTCCTTTGCCTTACAGAAGCTTTGTAATTTTATGAGGTCTCATTTGTCAATTCTTTATCTTAGAGCACAAGTCATTGATGTTCTGTTCAGGAACTTTTCCCCTGTGCCCATGTGTTTGAGACTTTTTCCCACTTTCTCTTCTATTAGATTCAGTGTATCTGGTTTTATGTGGAGGTCCTTGATCCACTTGGACTTGAACTTTGTACAGGGAGATAGTAATGGATCAATTTGCATTCTTCTACATGTAGACCTCCAGTTGAACCAGCACTATTTGTTGAAGATGCTGTCTTTTTTCCACTGTATGGTTTTAGCTCCTTTGTCGAAGATCAAGTGACCGTAAGTGTGTGGGTTCATTTCTGGGTCTTCAATTCTATTCCATTGATCTACCTGCCTGTCACTATACCAATACCATACAGTTTTTATCACTACTGTTCTGTAGTATAGCTTGAGGTCAGGGAGGCTGATTCTCCCAGAAGTTCTTTTATTGTTGAGAATACTTTTTGCTATCCTGGGTTTTTTGTTATTCCATATGAATTTGAGAATTGTTCTTTCTAAGTCTATGAAGAATTGAGTTGGAATTTTGATGAGGATTGCATTGAATCTGTAGATTGCTTTTGGCAGGATGGCCATTTTTACTATACTAATCCTGCCAATCCATGCATGGAATATCTAATACCAATACTCTTCAATCTATTCCACAAAATAAAAACAGAAGGAACACTACCCAATTCATTTTGTGAGGCCACAGTTACACTGATACCAAAACCTCACAAAGACCCAACCAAAAAGTAAAACTTCAGACCAATTTCCCTTATGAATATCGATGCAAAAATACTCAATAAAATTCTCACAAACCTAATCCAAGAATATATCAAAACGATCATTCACCACGATCAAGTAGGCTTCATCCAAGGGATGCAGGGATGGTTCAATACCCGGAAATCCATCAATATAATCCACTACATAAACAAACTCAAAGAAAAAAAAACCTACATGGTCATTTCATTAGATGCTGAAAAAGCATTTGACAAAATTCAACATCCCTTCATGATAAAAGTCTTGGAAAGATCAGGAATTCAAGGACCACACCTAAACATAGTAAAAGCAATATACAGCAAACCAGTAGCCAACATCATACTAAATGGAGGGAAACTTGAAGCATTCCCACTAAAATCAGGGACTAGACAAGGGTGCCCTCTCTCTCCCTACCTATTCAATATAGTACTTGAAGTTCTAGCTAGAGCAATTAGACAACAAAAGGAGGTCAAAGGGATACAAATTGGAAAGGTAGAAATCAAAATATCACTATTTGCAGATGATATGATGGTATACTTAAGTGACCCGAAAAACTACCAGAGAACTGCTACAGCTGATAAACAACTTCAGCAAAGTGGCTGGATACAAAATTAACTCAAACAAATCAGTAACCTTCTATACTGGAAGAATAAACAGGCTGAGAAAGAAATTAGGGAAATGGCACCCTTCACAATTGTCACAAATAACATAAAGTATCTTGGTGTGACTCTAACCAAACAAGTGAAAGATCTGTATGACAAGAACTTCAAGTCTCTGAAGAAAGAAATCGAAGAAGACAGTAGCTGCTTTCTATGTAGAAATCTAGAATACATTCAAAGGAGTTTTTCAGGAGGCTTGGTAAAACCTCTGTAAGGTCACAGGTGGGGGAGGGGGGGTGGAGGGTTTGGGGAATGGTGGTGGAGCTTATCGACGAGCGCCATCTGTCGGCAGAACTTTGTTTCATACTCATCTGATAAGTGATTGAAATTAAACTAAGTCTGAAAAGAGGGAGGGGCGTGGAAGTCAGAAACTTTTGCCCGTTACTTTCCTCTCTTTCGGTCACACTGTCTATTTTTACTCTATGCTCATACTCATAGCACTTTATGGATGTGGTAAACTCTGAACGTAAGGATTGTAGGGACTGACGGTGGGGGACTTGCCGTGGTAATGGTTAAGCAGTAATTCCCCATTGTAGGAAGGGCTTTGAAGTCTGTATTTAGTACACACATTGGTATTTAAAGACCTTACATAAATCTCCCTCGTGCGCCCTCCCTTCCTCTCTTCCTCCTCCTCCTCCTCCTCCTCCTCCTCCTCCTCCTCCTCCTCCTCCTCCTCCTTTTCCTTCCCCCTCTTCTTTCTCTCTCTCTCTCTCTCCTCCGCCCCCGTGCATGCATTGAGTGTGTGCGTGTAATGTTTTAAACCCAAAGCTACTTTGAAAGAACATCTGAGAATCCCTGGGGGAGAAACACTCCATCTCAGTAGTATCCATGGGCAACGTTTTTGTTGTGGAAGCTCAGGCGGTTAGGAAAAGCTATCTTCTTCTGTATTAAGTTAAATAAAAGTACAGACCTATTTTATTACAATTGATTTGTTCAAGTAAAATATTTCTCAAACTAATTATATGAAAAGTTGTAGTGGATCACACCTTTAACCCCAGCACTGAGGGGCCAGAGGCAGGTGGATGTGTGTGAGTTCGAGTCCAGCCTGGTCTACAGAATGAGTTCCAGGACAGCCAGGGCTACATAGTGAGAGACTGTTTCTAAAAAACAGCAATAAAAACTTTACAATAGCCTTTTTTGTACAACTTTATATAACTACATTTATTTTATGTGTAAAATATGGCTGTTTCTTCATTACCAACTTTACTAAATCTGTGATTAAACTATCATTATTTAAACAATCAACCTTTTGCCTTTGGATAAAAAGAATATTAAAACTCTGACATTCCAGACCTGGTGTACTCCTTCATTCTTCATTATAGAACAATATATTTAGATGGAAATACGGTAAGGTGACAGGCTCTGGAATTCTTGGTTTTGGATGCTCCTCTGCGCATTGTTTCTTAGCTAATTATTTTTACATCTGAATGGTCACAGTTACAGTTTCTGAACGTGTGTTTTCACTCCCTAAATAGGCAAATCTTTACTAAATATGTATAATTTAGATTTGTATTAATTCCTTTTAGAATTTTAATCTTTTGGCTTTAATATTTATAGTTTCATTCATTATTTAGCCATTTAAGGTAAGCAGACTTTTCTCTTGAGGTGCAGTCTAGTCAGTTGACCAGTTTCTGTCATTGTGAAATAACACTTGTCTCAGCAGCTTGAATAGGAAAGCTATGCCTTTCACTTAGATGCACATACAGAAGATTGTGAGGATAAAAATCATCCAAACTAGATGAAATTTAATAATCCGAATATTTTGTTATCTTTGAACTTAAAGGACAATTTTTCATTGTACAGAAAAGTAGTAAAATGTAATTTTCTTAAAGTAGAAGTCTTTTAAAATATAGTATTTGTAGATGGCACCAGTTGTCTAGCATAGGATTAACCACCACACACTTGGTGTTACCGTTAGCTCTCCTTACTGAGTGCATAGTTACTTTCTGTCTATCTGACTCTGACTCCTGAACTACACCTGACATCTTTGAGACTCTGATCAATAAGACCTTAAACATCTGGTTGAGTCAATGAAGATATTTTAGCTCCAAGAACTTGGGAAACACCCTGAACTGGAAGGAACTTGCGCAAATTTTGAAGTGCTCTTTTGGAAGATGAGACTAGGTGTGTTGGATCTTTGCTTAAGTGACTAAGGACTCTCTCTGTCTCTCTCTGTCTCTGTCTCTGTCTGTCTCTCTCTCTCTCTATCTATCTATAAAATATTATATATTATTATAATATATATTTCTAAAAACACCTTGTGTTGAAGTAATTGCACTTATCTTGCTCTGTTGCAGGTTATGGTATGTTAGAAATCTACCACAGAAGATTATTAATTTCTTTCTCCATGCAAGTCAAGCACCCACATTCATGAAAGTAGACATGGGTTCTTGGGTAAGCTATTTGAACAGGGAAAGGGTGGCTTTACTTTCCTGGTCTATTTCCCACCTTCTGACGTTAGTGGTTTGTCATTTATTTCTGGAGAGAAAAAGCAAATAAAACCAAAATGGTATTAAGATAAAAGAGTCATGTTTTCAAGTGAGACAGCTCATTGGTGTCAAGAATGTGCTTTGGACTTCGAGGTCGCCTGATTGTGCATTACAAAAATGTGCATCTCAGGTAGAAAGTGTAGCAAGTATAAGTGAGAAGCAAAATTACTCATAATTACTATATTGGCTGTATCTTGTTGGAGAAAACTTAGAATTTATGTTCATTTTGTTTAGTCTGGGGCAGGATAATCAACTCTTTTTCTCTAGCTTCTCCATCTCCTCCACTAAACTCCTGTTCTGTGTGACTCAAATGCCACGCTGACGACACTGGGCTTCACTGAAATGTTACTAATCCCACAGGTGCTTTGGTTCTCACAGCCACACTTAGTTGAGATTAACTTTAAAATATTTTCAGGCATCCCACTATGCTGTTGGATATGCTAACGTATGGACCAGTGGTAGCCTGATTGATACCTGTCTGTTATAAAAACAAAGGAATCATATTTGATTTTTCTTACGTAGGCTGAGGTTGTTTTAAGTGCTAATGTGCAGAATCTGTGAAGTGACCCAGTAAGAGCTGTGTCAACCAGATGAGAGCAGATTTTGAGATGGTTGCAGTTTCTTTTAATTGAGCTCAATAGCTATTCCTTTAATCTAATGAAGTTATAATGTACTTAAAGTGGAAACTGTTATTTTTAGTGGCTATTTCTACAGTCTTGAAATCAACATTACCCTCAGTGTATAGAGTACTTCGTTGTGGCAAAATTTGTACCCAGCAATCTTGCCCATTTAGCCTAGCCATAATCTGATTTTGTCCTTGCATTTTTTTTTTTTTAATGTATAGAATAACTGATTAAAAGCTGAGTGGGTTCAAGGCCATTTGAAGCTAGGATCTAAGGAAGTCTTTGTCCAGATTTGTTTGTTAAATATAACTGGAAAAGTATGAAGCATGAGGCAGAGGCAACCTCGGCTTACATAACATCCGTGTTCTTCAGATGGGTGTGCTTTGTCACTGTGATCACTGTCTGAACAGTTACAAAGCTGTAAACAATTTTACTATTGATTAAAACTATATTCTTTTAAAAAAAAACCCTCAAACCCACTTATTCTCTTAGGCATAAACCAATGTGGTGTTTATAAGAAAATATTTTAAGGAAAATCTACTCCCAAAATGATCTCTCAGACACATTCAAGTAAAACTTTTAAAAGGATAGTTTATAAATATTTTTGTATACTTAAGAGTAAAACATTCACAAGCACACATGATTAAAAATAAGTCATTCAGAAAGTAAGATCTTCGCTAGGTTTTGCCTGATATCTTAAGACCACTGCCATGTTCTGTCCCTACCATGACTATTGCAGCTTCTGTCTCCTTGTCACATGCTGACACGAGGAGATCCTGGGGAAGATGGGTGGTGTCCCAAAATCTGGAAAAGGGCTTGGTGTCATTTAAGTGGACATAGGCAGGAAGGGCAGGAGTTGGCTGCTGCTTAGAGGGTTCTGTATGGGGGTGTGATGCTGGAGACCTCCAAGAGCCTGGAGTTCCTGGAGCACTGAATGATCAGACTTGACTTAAATTCAACATGGAGCATAGATTTGGGAGGGTGGTAGAAGCCTTAATCACAGAGAGAACTTGCTAGATGTTCATAAATGGAGTGTCCCAATTGGGACCTACCAGAAATATCAAGAAAGAAGCTTGTGGTAACTGGGAATGATCAGCACCAGTCCTTTGTATGGAAAGCTGGTGAACAAATTGGTATATAAATTTCTTAGGAAGCCAGGACCTGGTCCTATTCAGTCTCAACACTCGTCACAGAGCAAACCAGATCCCTTGTTCAAGATCTGTATTCAAAAGCAGCTCAGTTCAAGTCTGTTGTGGGAAATATTTAAAAAGATGGAATTTATGGCACATGTTCCCGCATTATGCCCTGGTTCTCTCATCCCAGTGGGCTGGCCATGCATTGGCAGGCACAAGCCAACCTGCTTTCATCTCCTGGAGCTCTGAGAGCTCCACGATCTCTCCACCCAGCTCACTAGGTTCCCACTGGCAGGTCACTACCATGCCAGCCCCATGCTTCAATACCCCCACGGCCTCTGTGGTGCACATCAGGCAAACCCACACTTTCTCTCTTGAACCCAGATGAGCTGCTGTGTGAAGGAAAATGCAACTCAAACTTAGTTCAGAAACAATGATAACTCAATCTCTGGGCGCATCAACTGAAACCTAATCTTGTAAACCTTATCAAAGTCTGATTCCTCTGGTGTTGAATACTTGTGGTTCTGCCATGATACCAGAAGACTCTACTACTCTACTACCTACATCTTACCTACTACATGTTGTCTGCATTCCAAAAGGTGTATCTCTCTCTCTCTCTCGCTCTCTCTCTCTCTTTCTCTCTTTCCTCCTTCCTCTCTTCCTCTCTTTCTCTCTCCTACACGGAAGTCCCCCTTCACGCCCAATGATTGACGCTTTTATTCATTAGGGGATTGGTTCACAAGAAGTCACAGGTGTGGGCTGGAGAGGGCTCAATGGTTAAGAGCACTGACTGCTCTTCCAGAGGTCCTGAGTTCAATTCCCAGCAACCACATGGTGACTCACAATCATCTGTAATGGAATCTGATGCCCTCTTCTGGTGTGTCTGAAGACAGCAACAGTATACTTACACATAATAAATAAATCTTTAAAAAAAAAGAAGAAGAAGAAGAAGAAGAAGAAGAAGAAGAAGAAGAAGAAGAAGTCGTCACAGGTGTAACTCACTCCTTGTCTGAAGCCCCTCACAGGAGGGATGAATTAGAATCCAAAAAGCCCCAGGGCTATCCACAGCACAAGTCCCCATCAGCTATACCCAGACACTTCTTTGAATAGGCCATTGATTGCCTGAATATGTTTTACTTTGGTGGGGACGAGTCAGAGGCTGGGGCTAGCTTACCCTCTTGTTGTTGTAGTGGACTGGAGCTCTGGGTGTGGTTAGACCTGGCAGGACATATGGAATCTGCAAGAAGAATCTCTGGCAATCTGTACAAGCATCAGAAGTGTCAGTTCTTATCCCAGGGTGACAAGTCCCAGTTCCTAGGGTCCTTGGCAGAGTACACAGTAAGCATGGGTGACAGCTCATGAACACTGGACACCCGGTGCTTGCTGCACAACTTTAAGGCAGTCTCCTCTATGAGACTGAGGCTCCTCTAGGAGGCTTAGATGGTCTCTTCCTCTTCCAGGCAGCTAAGCTTGTTTGAGAGTGGTTCTCAGCACACCTTACTGACTATATTATCTTGAGGAGAAAAAAAGCCTAGTGTACTGGTCTGTTTCAGTAACTTCCTGAAGCTATTGAGTGGTTTACTTCCTGAACTCAACTGAACTGAAGGATGGAATATTTGCATCTTGCTGTAGAAAATCCAATGTTTAGGGGCTAGAGAGATGTCTCAGTGGTTATGGTAACTGGCTGTTCTAGAAGACCTCGATTTGATTCCCAAGACCCACATGGCAGCTCACAATCACCTAGATCTCCAGTTTCTGGGGAATCTGCTACCTTCTTCTGGCCCCTGATGACTCAAGGCCATCACATGATGTGCAGATATACATGTAAGCAAAACATTCATACATATAAAAATAAAATAATTAGAAAAGAAAAAAGGAGAGAAAATTCTGTGTCATGATGAGCTTCCCTCCAAGATGTATGGAGATGTAGCCTGGAACAGTTTGTAGTTGAGTGTTACAGCAACATGAATGATCCAAGCAAGGAGTGCTAGATACCCATGCAGTCAGAGATCCTGCAGAGAGGACTATTTCATTACATTCTTCTCATTGGCCATCCAGATCTCTCAGATGGGGAGGGTGGCCTATGCAGCCATCTGTTACTTTGGTGAGGGCTTGGGTCAACTTGCTGCCTCCTTTGAGTGTCCCATGATCTCCTGTTGGAAAAATATTATGACATCTCCATGCCCAGCAACTCTTTCTCTTGGGCTGGTTCCACAACCAGTCCCCAGCTCTCCTTGGCAGGTATTCTACAATTCTGGCATCTCCAACATCTAGGGATTTCTAACACAATCCAGGCTTCACCTTCATAGCTTCATGCAGTGCCTTTTTGGCATCAATGCAGGAATACTCCTGAGGTCAGCATCTTTCCTTAGATGCAGGGGGAGATTCCACATCACCTTTCTGGTACCCTTGACTCTAAAACCGGAAGCATGTAGCTGAAGCTGCCTGCCACACTCTGTTGTTTGTTAGGACTGGAACTCAGCTCCCTTATTCAAATATATTTTCATCAGCTTTCTGGTTTTCAATATCTTCTTCACTGCTTAAGATTTTCTTTAATTACTTTTCACAAATTGGAAGCTTAACTAGATAGGGTCTTTCCATGAAGTCACCACTCCCTTTATACCATTTAGAATTAGGCATTTCTTCAAACCTCTTATCTCCTTGAGCACAGAAAATAGCTCAATTACACTTCTTGGTGCTCCTTTTCTCCTCAAACTATATATTTTCTATTTTTTCTTGCATAACTTGCTCCTCTTCATTACAGCTGTGCACAAGAGTGCTGACTAATAACTATGCAACACAGTCAATACTAGCCTACACAGTCAATACTAGCCTTTCTTGACATCTCCTCTGCCAATACTATTAATACAAATCTCTTCTATTTAGCCTAAGGTAGTTTTGTTTTTTGTTTGTTTGTTGGGTTTTTTTGTTTTGTTTTGTTTTGGCTTGGTTTGTTTGTTTGCTTTGGTTTGGTTGGTTTTTCTGGACAAAGGCAGAGAGCAGCTATGTTTGCCAAAATATCACAGGAACAGTTTTTAGGCCACTTACTATTATTTTTCTCCTCTGAAACCTCTTGAACTGGTAAGCCATCATACTCTACATTGCTCTCAGAACTGCTGTCTTCTACATTCCTACTAGTACTGTCCATTAGGTATTGTTTAAAATGTTCAACTTCTTTCCTCACTCAAACTCCTAAAGTTCACATTCCACCAGTAGGCAGCATGATCAAGCCTATCATAGAGATATCCTCTTCCCTGGTACCCTGGACAGTGTTCTATTGCTGTGAAGAGACACCATGACCAAGACAAGTCTTACAAAAGAAAGCATTTAATTGGGGCTTGCTAAGAGTTTCAGAAGTTTAGTCCATTGCCATCAGGGTGGGGAGCATGGTGGCATGCAGACAGACATGGTGCTAGAGAAGTAGCTGAACATTCTACATCCATATCCACAGGCAGCAGGAAGAGAGAAACTCTGAGCTTGGCATGTGATTTTGAGACCTCAAAACCCAATCCCAGTGACACACTTTTTCCAACAGAGCCACACCTCCTAATCCTCTCAAATAGTTCCACTAGATTGTAACCAAGCATCCAAGTCTCTGAGCTTCTGGGGCCATTCTTATCAAATCACCATACCCACTGAACTATCTGGCCAACTTCTCCCAGTATATTTTAAACAAATAGTATTCTGTTTATGGATATTTCACCATTCAAAGAAATCATAAAGAAAGCACATTATAACCTTTCAACAGTCTTTGTGACTTTCCTGTCATTCCTGGGCACATACATCCTATCAGAATATACAGACTATCAGAATATGTTGGGGAGAGCTTGCCCTACTCTTACAAACTTTACAGGGTAATGAATTATCTTTATCCCAGTCTCTGGTCTTCCTGTCATCAGTGTATCAGAATGATTGGACTACAAATCAGACCTATAGCAGTTATTCCTGTGATCCCTTGTAGTATCTGGTTACTAGGAACCCCTAGATTCTCCCTTTGACAGCAGCTTGAGGTAGGATATGGAACTTCTCCAAGTGTCAGCTGGAGCCCTGCAGCTTGGAGGGATGCCCTTTTGTACCCTTATCTAAGATGGGTTTTATTTGTTTCCATATCTGTGCTGTGAATAAGTGCAGAAACTGTTGGAATGTGAATTTTTATTTCTGTTCCTTTCAATACATACCAATGATGGTCATTGAAGAAGTTTGAGGTTTTGAAGAACATGCATACTGATTTCTAAAGTGTGTACTAATTTTGCATTCTTAAAAGACTGCTCATGTCTGCTTCATGTCCTGTTGGACACTTACAATCTGTTATAGTTTTGAGCTGTGTTGAGACTGCAGGAGGTCTGTTTTTCATCCAATTCCTTGTATAAATTTAGAATCTAAGCCATCAAAGTGATGTGGACTTGTACGTGAGTATTGTGGAAGTAAATGATGTCTCTTTTCCGCTCATCTTTACAACACTGCTGGGGATTATAGGCTTGCTTTTCTTTCTCGAATTTGTAGAGATGCTCATATGCTAAGAGTTTGCTATTGCTAAAACTTGAAGTATTTATTGTCATGTATTCACTCAGATGGCTCATGCTAAAGTTGAGGTACATGGTATGGGCAAATGCTTTCCAAGAGAATTTGGTAGGATCAGAAGAGAGGGTGCTCTCTTCAAGTGCCAACTTCACAGTCAGGCTGCCAACAGTCTACTGTGTTTTGTTCTATTAATTCTCTGGAGCAAGTTGAGTAAAACTCAAAGTACCAACAACTACTACTAGCAAACTAAGTAGATGTTCCCTCTAGGGATCAATGACTTTTGAATGTTAATCTCTTTTCTGTCCTTATCCTTGTATATGGAGGCAGTTGAAATGCTTATAATAGCATATGAAACTGCAGGTTGGCTCTGGTTTCTAGAGATACTTGCATGGAATGATACATTTAGGCTGTCATATATATTTTTTCTCTCTTCCTCTCCTTCAGGATGCCTTAGTTTTCAGTCACTGCACTGTGACAAAACATCATGATCTTGGAACCCTATAGGAGAAAGCATTTAATTTGGGGTTCATGTTTCCAGTGGGTTAGAGCCCATAACCATCATATAGTATTGGGGAGCATGGCAGTAGGCAGGCAGACATCAACCTGGAGCAGTAGCTGAGAGCTTACCTCTTGATCCATAAATATGAGGTAGAAAGAACTAATTTAGAATTGTGTAGGAGGATTTTTGAAACCTCAAAGCCCACCTCTGGTGACCTACCACCTTTAACAGGCCTTACCCCCAAATTATTCCGAAACAGTTTCACCAACCGGAGACCAAGCTTTCAAACATATAAGCCTACAGAAGTCATTATTATTCAAACTACAACAGAGGTTTAGAATAATTTTCTAGTTATGTGGCAAATTGGCCCAATATGAGTTTACTGCCAAATATAATTAAATATTCCAAACTCATATATGTGATTGTTTACTGAGCTGCAATGTATAAAAGTCTTACTGCTCATTTTCGCCTTTTGAGAGACTTGGGAAATGTATAGATGTTTTTAAAGCTTGTTGTCCATGGATAAAGGGAGACTCAGGAGTCTTCTTTATCAGGAAGTCTTAAGTAAGTTCCACTGTGACCTTTTGGCTGTATTCTTTATATAGTCAGGTATGTAAGTATATAAAAAGCTGTACCAAAAAAATTTGCTGATAATAAGTCATAAAGACATTTTAAAAAGTAATTATTTGAGCACGTAATTATCCTATTTACTAATGTTAAAAGCAACTTTGCATACTAAGAGATAATGTACTTTTTTTGTCTAACACAGTGCAACCAAAATATGTATCAATTTGATACTTAAATGTTCTTCTGGATAGGTTTATGTCAACTTGACACAAGCTAAAGTTCTTTTGGTAAAGGGAATCCCAACAAGGAAAATGCTCCCACTAGATTTGCCTATGCGTAAGACTGTGATGCATTGTCTTGACAGATGATTGATGTATGGAGCTCACTGTCATTGGTGTCACACCTGTTCTGGTGGTCCTGGGTGCTATAAGGAAGCTGGCTGAGCAAGCCATGAGGGTTGATCAGTAAACAGCACTTCTTCATGGCCTCCAGATTCCCGCCTTTTAAGCTATAAGATGAAAGAAAGCATTTCCTTGCCCAGTTGCTTTGATCATGATGTTTTATCATAGCAATTGAAACCCAGAAGACAGAAGTTGGTATCAGGGTTGGGGTATTACTGTAAAAGACTTGGCCATGCTTTGGCGAGGATTGTAAAAGGACTTTGAACTTTGGGCTGGAAAACCACCAAGTGCTCAGAGCTCCATGGACTTTTCTGTGGAGCTTGGAAGATAATAATGCTGAGAGCAGTGCAGATGATGGAGGTCTTGTTTGGGAAGTTTCTCAGGGGAGTGTGAGAATCTTTTAAAGGTTCTCTAAGGGCCATTTGTGTGTTGTTTTGTGCTAAGAGTTTATAGTATCTGGTCAGTTGCAGCCAAAGAATTGGCTGTGATCAATAAGAGACAAGTACCACTGGAGGAAACAAACAAACAAACAACTTTGCTTTGCTGGGACAATGGATGTTGGTCAGCTGGGGCTGGAATATCTGCTGTGATTAAGAAGAGACTAGCTCCATTAAGGCAGAATCTTCTTGGAAGTGTTTGAAGGGTGTGATCCAAAGGTGGCCAAGGGTGTACCTTATACTGGAAGTCAAACTTGTCAGTGTAAGAGTCACCAGGTTGTATTGGACTTGGCACAGACATGGGGATCAGTGGAGTTGAAGTCCCTGAAGAGAAACCAAGAGGGGCAATTGGTGAAGGTGCAGCCTCCCTTTCAGCAAAAGACCCAGGACTGAAGGGGTCATCAGGTGAGGCAATGCATGTCAACATGGGACAAGGTTATAGTCCCTGAAGAGGGTCCAGAAGAAGCTATTTCTGAAAACATAGCCAAGTTACAATGGAGACTTATGATTCAGTGTAAGTCAGTAGTGTTCTCTGACAATAATAACCTCACTGAAAGACAAAGTATACACAAGATAGAAATCATAGTAGTAGTGATTGTGAAAAGTGTTTGAATCACTGGGGAAGGGGGGGAAGGCAGGGTAAAGTAGTGACTATCAGGAGGACCAGCTGAAACTAAGGACCATCTGAGGCCTCATATGGAATCCTAACACAGAATAAGTGTCTTCAAATATATACATGTATAAAACATTGAAACTGAATTCACCAAATAATAGAAGACAATGCTCCAACTAGATGTCTTTCACCACCAAATGAATGGGTTACATATTATTGAGTTGTTTAACAACCCAGGCTATTGCCAAGGAAATTAGTTACTCTCCATAAACTGATAGTATGTCCCTATTGCCAAAGACAACACCTAAATAACTCAATGAACATGGAGTAGTCAGGCTGCTGCCTACCTGTAGGGCCATGGAAGGCAGTCTGTTTTCTGGTAGAGCCAAAGTTTGAACCCTGTGGGCCCAATAGGGGGTAAAAGTCTTATAAGCAGCAACCGCAGGTGTTCGTGAGGCTCCTAGAAACAGCTCCCGACACATGCCTGTATCTCCTCATAGGTCGGTGACATTTGGTCACTTAAAAAAGGAACCGTCCCTCAAGCCCCTCCACAGGTAGAGGTGTGGCCACATATTCTCAAGACATCCCCATGTTAATGAGACACCTAAAGGCTTAGCCCCGCCCCTTCCCAGTTACTATTTCAACCTCGCCCCTCCCTGAGGGCATGGGGTACCTCTCACCCACGCCACTCTCTGCCATCACATGGCAATAAACTCCCTGAAACGATGGACTGTCTCTATTCATCTTGATCTGCTGTGGGAAGTGAGGGAACCAGCCTTTGTCTAAAAGAGCCGTGTCTAGCCTCCCGACGAAGCTGTCTCAGCATTCCCAGCTGCAGCAGTCATCCACCCAAGTCAACTCAGCTAGCCAGTGCACAAGTCGCCAACCCTGTCTCCCGACAGGGACCACAGCCGCACTCTGCGATCCCATTTCCTTCCCAGCTCTTCTGCGGCATCCAGTGGCATCTGCGATGCCTAACCCCACTAATCTGCTGTGGTGTGTCTCCTGGGAACCACGGCCCCCGCCCCCACCCACGGGCTGTGTTTTTGCAGTGGCCTCTCACAGCCTGATTAGCCCAGAGGCCTGTGGGGGTGTGCGGTCAACTTCCCTCGTGTCCTGCCTCTCTCAGGGCGCTTGGGTGGACACACAGGACTTCTCTCCATCCCACGCCAACACCTACCTAGAGCCTTTACCTCTACTGACTAGTCCTCACAATACTAGAAAGTATTCTGCGTGCTAACAAAGGAGAAAGATAAAACACCAACCTCACTACAAACCCCCAAATCTCCAATGGTGACCTCCTTGTAAGATATCCTGATGCAATAGTGACAAAAAGTTGTGAGAGTAGGAATTTATTCCTGACACTTTCCAAGTGGTGAAGAACTGGAGACTAAATAATCCAGAGACCTAGGGAAAGACAAAATAGTACTGCTCTACTAAAGGAAAATGGCAATAAAATGAATAACAACATTCTGCTGTTCTCATAGATCAGTACCTTGCTCACCCACCATCAGAGAAGCTTCCTCCTGCAACATTTGGCAAAAATACAGACACCAGCAATTGGACAATGTGGATAGAGTGAGACACTGTACTGGCTGGTTTTGTGTGCCAACTTGACACAAGCTTGAGTTATCACAGAGAAAGGAGCCTCCCTTGAGCAAATGCCTCCATGAGATCCAGCTGTAAGGAATTTTCCCAATTAGTGATCAAGGGGGGAGGGCCCCTTGTGGGTGGTACCATCCCTGGGCTGGTAGTCTTGGGTTCTATAAGAAAGCAAACTGAGCATGCCAGGGGAAGCAACCAGTAAGTAACATCCCTCCTTGGCCTTTGCATCAGTTCCTGCTTCCTGACCTGCTTGAGTTCCATTCCAGTCCTGACTTCCTTTGGTGATGAACAGCAATGTGGAAGTGTAAGCTGAATAAACCCTTTCCTCCACATCTTACTCCTTGGTCATGATGTTTGTGCAGGAATAGAAACCCTGACTAAGACAGACACCATGGAATACTCAGTCCTAAACCGGATGTCTCCATCAAATCCATCCCCTTGGGGTTCACAGAACTCTGTAGAAGAGGAGGCTGAAAGATTTTAAGAGTAGGAGGGAATGGAATACATCAAAGAAACAGGGCTTTCTGAACACAGCAGGACTGACAGACATATGAACTCACAGAGAATGTGCACAGGTGCAGTCAAAGTGCTGAGGGAAAGTAGACACAAGACCCCATCCCTAATCTAGAAGTTATCTACAACTCATGACTGCTTGCAAAAGAAAATTTAGTTTTCTCTGATGGAGTCTCACTGGGTATACAAACCACACATAAGGGCAAGCCCCATGCAATAATAGACTGCTTAAACAAGACAAATTCAGTGTTATTAGGCAGGGGGGTGTAGACTTTTATTTTGTTGTTTTTATCCCACAGGGCTTTGTCTGGGCTTTTTTATAACCTTACAAATCTTATTATGGTTTCCATATGTTTTTATGGGTGTTCTGTGTCTGTGAATGTATGTACTTCGGTGTTTGTATGTGTTTCTTGTTCTGTTATTTTTGTTTTCTTCTTCCTATTTTTTTGTTGTCTTTCCTATTGTGGTTTGTTTGTTTTTATGTTATCTGAGTTTATTGTTGTTATTATTATTATTATTATTATTATTATTGTATGCTTGTTTGTTTTCTAATGCGCAAGAGAGAGAGAGAAGGGGTGACTTGGGGGGTGAGGGTACGGAAAGGGTCTGGGCAGCACTGGGGGAGAAGAAGCTGCAATTAGAATATAGTATATGAAAGAAAAACTATTTTTATTTGAAAATAGTCGTTAGGCATATTTCATGACATATTTGCTAGAACTGACAAAGTACTGGGTTTCTCAAGGTCGTTGAATAATTTTCTCAAAGAATTCTAGCTAGGCAATAGCAAGCTACTTTTTTATTCATGTTGTCAATCTGTCATTATAAATGCACAACAAATATATAAGTTGGAAGCTTTTAAAGAAAAAAAGATAGGGGATTATTAAACACATAACTTAAAATACTTTTAAAAGCATACTTTTTTTCAGACATATGGTCCATCTTAACACCTTTAAAAGGAGACGTTTTCTCTCTTTAGTTGATATTCTCTATTCCAGGCAAATGAGTGGATTCACCTTTCTTGTGCTTAAATATTTACTCAGATTTGAACAATTCATACCTCAACCTATGTGCTTACAATAATAGACTTGCCAATTACTTTTGTTTTCAAGATACCACCTCTTTCAACTTTTGATTTACTCATTTTTCTTTCCTAATTTAGAATTTAAAAAAATAAAAGGAATTAGGATTTTGTGTAAGCTTGAATATCTGACAAAAACACGAATCCTTTTACCTTAACTCAAGGGAGAAAATTGAATAGCTTTGGTCAGAGCTAAAAGCAAAGGTTTGGTATTTTAATAATTACCATTCACCAAATTTTCCATATTTAAATCTTAAAGCGTTATTTGACACACAAACCAGAAGCAGTTTCTCATCTGTGGCACCAGTATGCTTCTAGATTGTTCTTTGAAATACTCTTCCTCAAAAGAAATAGAGCTTGATGAATCTGCATATTTAATAGTCAGTCAATTTAACCCATATTCTTTGGTAGATTTAAGTTGTGCCACACATGCATGAACCAAACGAGCTTTTATTAAACAAGAAACATTCACATTGATTTATAAATACCATAAGAATGGAAGCAATTTGGAACGAAATAAGTATTAGTTGCAACTGATTTTCTAATTTACGTTAAAAAATAAACTAAAAAAATTTAAGGTCAGGTTACATTTAATGAATATTTGAAAAGTGAGTTTCCATAGCTAAAATTTAAAACAAAATTCACAGTTTCTTTGTAAAAATATTGACCTTGCAAAAAAACATGGCTCACAAAAGGTACATGACAATATGTGAAGAAATATTTCAAATAAAAAGTTAGAGACATATTGGCATTGGAAATAAATAATTACTTTTATATTCTCCTCAAAATTCTGAACTCAAGACTTGGGAAGGATTTTTATGCTGTTGTCAGGAAGCAATCCTGATTTTTGCATCACCTTACTGTCCCTAGTAAAATGTGGGTGCCTCTCTACACATTCCCCCATGGCTTGTGAAAAAAAGACAGCCATAAAGAAAAGTGGATTGAATCCTACCTCTCAGATTCAATAAACAGATGCTCTTGAGATGTATTCCTCCAGGAAGAAAAAAATCAACAACTAGCTTGGGTCACATGCTGCTATTTGCTTAATAGAAAAAATTAATTTTGCAAGTAAAAGGGGAATATTTAATTTGAAACAGGTGCTTGGGCTGTCGTAGCTGTGGATTCTTTCCTCTTTCCTTCAAACAAATAGCCAAGTATGGGCGACTTTGGGATTTTTAAAAATGTCTTCCAGCTTTGAAACTGTTATGATGAACACAGCTGAAACTGGAACAGTAAGCTAAAATATTCATTATAATTCGAAAAGAAACGTTTAAAAGTTACATTCACATAAGTCCTGGTTCATTGTACGACAGGGAGTTACACAAGAGCACACCTTCCATGTGGTAAAGGAGCAAGAAGGCCAGATGTCAAGACTGGCTTCATGTGTAAATGAACCGTTGCAGATTGTGTGCAAACAGGCATTTTTACCATATAAATCCACTTCATCTTCTCCTGAAATGTTTTTTTTTCCTTCTTGGAAAAGCAAGTTGTTTTTGACTTTTAAAGAAGAAGTTGAAAATTTTGGTATTTTCAAAACTCGTCCCCCCCCCCCCCCCCCCCCAGTCTTCTAGAAAGCAGCACCAGCAAGCCCTGTAAACATGCACTTTCTCTTATCACCCTTTGAGCTAAGCTCACCGGGCTTGCTTGTGCCATGTGATGAGACTTTATCTCAAGATAGATAGATAGATGGATGGATGGATGGCTACATAGATGAGTGGATGGATAGATGGACAGATGGTAGATAGATAGATAGATAGATGATAGGCAGGTAGACAGACAGACAAACAGAAAAATGAAAATGAATACAGGTAGGAAGCACAACTCTGACCCTAGTGACACAACTCTGGTCACACAGTAGTGCACGTGTAATAATAATACAGTAATGATGCAACACTATTATCAACTTACTACACCCTTTATATGGAGCCACTTCCAGCGCTTGAGACTTTGCCATTCCGTACGGCTAACGCTGGTAGAAAATGGGTGTATGTGGTTTTCTAGGTAAGGAGTGGTGAGTTCTCTGGTATAAACTGCCTTCCACTTGTGATGTAGAGGCGTGAAGACAAAAATAAGAACACTTTCCTCATAAACCTTTCTTTAATGAAAAGAAAAAAGAAACATTTTATGCTACTTAAAATGTTTGTTTGTTTTCCTATAAGAAGATGCTCCAACATGCAATAAAGACACATGTTCCACTATGTTCATAGCAGCCATATTTATAATAGCCAGAAGTTGGAAACAACCCAGATGTCCCTCCACAGAGGAATGGAGACAGAAAATGTGGTACATTTACACAATGGAATACTACTCAGCTATTAAAAATAATGACTTCATGAAATTTGCAGACAAATGGATGGATCTTGAAAATATCATCCTGAGCGAGGTAACACAGTCACAAAAGAATGAACATGGTATGTACTCACTGTTAAGTGGTTATTAGCCCAAAAGTTCAAAATACCCAAGAGTCACTTCGCAGCAACAGTAGGGCTGAGTGTGAGGTCCCAGATGGAGGACTTGGAGAAGGAACTGAAGGAACTGAGGGAGTTTGTATCCCCAGGGAGGCAGCAACAGTAGCAACTGGCCTGACCTCCCCCCCCCCATACTCCTGGAGACTGATCCACCAACCAAAGAATACACATGGAGGGACCCATGGTGCTGGCCACATATGCGGCAGAGGAGGGTCTTGTTAGCCATCAGGGGGAGGAGAGGCCCTTGGGCCTGAGGGTATTAGATCCCTCAGTATAAGAGAATGCCAAGGAGGGAAGACAAGAGTGGGTGGGTGGGGGAATACCTCCATAGTGGCAGGGGGAGGGGGAGGAAATGGGGAGGTTCCAAAGGGGAGATCTGAAAAGGGGAAAACATTTGAAATGTAAAGAAAGTAGGAAAAATAAATTTTTAAAAAAGTTTGTTTGTTTTGAGACTAGGTCTTTCTAAGTAGACTAGGCTGACCTTGAACTCACAGAGATTCACTTGCCTCTTCTTCCTGAGGGCTGGAGTTAAAAGTACATGGCACCATGCTCAACAGATATAGTTGCATTTTTAATAACAGCATAATTACTTTCCACTCCCCAAAGAATGGGTATGATTAATTTATAATTAATACATATAACACCAATTTTTCTAGATAAGTTTGGAAACATCTTATATTGAAATAACATAATATGGGATAATATGAATTCTCTATTCTCTGACTAAAATCGATAGTGATTTTGCTAGGCCTGGAAGAACATTCTTTTTCCTATCATCTCCAGGATTAGAAAACATTTATCTCCGCAAACAACACAGTCAGCAGTGATTTGGTCATGTTTCAGCACATGTTTAATTAGATGATTTTAGTAATTCTAGGCTGTGACTGAGTATTTGATAGTAATATTAAAACAAAGATTTGGCTGAAAACCTTTCTTGCAAAGGACAGTGTCATTTGGACAAAGCAGCATCCTGCAGAATGGAAAAAGATTTTCTCCAGCTACATACTCTATAGATTATGGACTAAAATCTAAAACATATAACTGACCCTGAAATCTGAATATCAAGAATACAAATAGCCCAACTAAAAAAAGTGGGGTATAGATCTAAACAGTGAATTCGCAATAGAGGAAACTCAAATGTCTGAGAAAGAAAGTAATGTTCATCATCCATAGTCATAGGGAAAATGCAAATCAAAACTACTTTGAAATTTCATTTTATACCTGTCAGAACGGCTAAGATCAATAAAATAAGTGGAAAGCTCATCCTAGCGAGAATATGGAGTAAGGGAACACTCATCCATTGCTGGTGGGAGTGTAAACTTGTACAGTCACTATATAAATCAGTACGGTGGTTCCTCAGAAAGTTGGGAATTGGTCTACCTCAAGACCCAGCTCTTGGGCACATGCCCAAATGATGCTTCATCTTACCACAAGGCCATTTGCTCAACCATGCTTATTGCTGCTCTGTTCATAATATCCAGAAATTGCAAATAACCTAGATGCTCCTCAACAGAAGAATGGATAAAGAAAATGTGGTACATTTACAATTTGGAGTATTATTCAACTGTTTAAAAAAGTAAATCATGAAATATGCAGGTAAGTTGGTGGAACTAGAAAAAAAATCACCCTGAGTTAGGTAACACAGAGCCAGAAAGATAAACATGGTATGTATTCACATACGTGTGGACATTCACTATTAAATAAATAATAACAACCTATAATCTACAGACCCAAAGAGGTTAGTCATAGAGGAAGGGACTGGGGGGCAGACACATGGATCTCCCTGGGAGGGAGAAATAGAGTGGACTTTATTGTGTGGACTTGAGAGGGGTCAGGATGTACATGGGAGGAGATCAGGTCAAGAAAGGGAGGGGACATGGGGTTGAGAGAGAAACTGCAGGGAGAGACAGCTAGAATTGAGGGGCATTTGAGAGGCGTTATGAAAACCTAGTGCAGTCTAAATTCCCAAAACATATTAAGATGATCTTAATGAGGTCTCATAATGATAGGGGTGATGGAGTCCTAACTGGCCATCTCTCGTCACTAAACAAGTCTTCCAGTACTAGGACTGGGTTGCATTCAACTGAGTTGTTGGCCAAGGGAGTCCTTAGAAATCCCCAAACAGCCCAGGTTATTGCTAAGATAGTGGGTTGCTCTCAGCAAGCTGACCACAGGGCTCCATTGCTGAAGACAACACCCACTCAACTCATTGAACATGGAGAAGCTGAGCTGGAACCCGTATGGAGCCATCACCCCTATGTTCTAGTATCTTTCGTTGGGGAAGATATTCTGCAGGCTACCAAAAGAAAAACAAACATCAATCCCACCTCAAAACCTTTGATATGTCCTGCCTTTAAGACACACTAGGGCAATGGTGGCATAGAACATGTGAGAGTAGCCAGCCGATGTTTGATTTGACTTAAGGCCAACTCCACGAGACAGAATTCTCAGCCGACATTTTTGGGTGACTAAGAACTAGAGTCTGCATAGCCCAGAGACCTAGGGCAAAACCAAATACGACAAACCTAAAAAAATGTAACAATAGACCTATTGTCTTATTTAGCTGCAAGCAATGTCTGAAGAGCACCTCTGTCAAATGTGACTGACTGGCCTGTGACATCTAGTGATGAAGGTGGTCAGTGTCATTGACCTGCAAGGCAACTCAGGTCCCACTGTACTTGTGCATCCCCACATCCCCCATGACAGCCCAGGCAGGATGATCCACAGATGTTTCCTTGAGTTAAGAGATAGTACTTTAAAATGTCACCTGGGCTGGCCATGCTGATGCATGTTTTTAATTCCAACACTAGGTCCACAGAAGCCTATGGAGCTCTATGAATTCCAGGCCAATCAGGCCAAATAGTGAAAACCATATCCCAAACACTCAGGGCTGACGAGATGGCTCAGCAGGTAAAGGTGCTTGCTGGTGGATGCCTCTGTTTTCCTCCATTCCCCTCAATGCCCGCACATAATCTGTCTAACCACACACACACACACACACACACACACACACACACACACACACACGGTCCCCATTCAATAGGTTGGAAATGCAGGGTAGTGTTTGGATAGCCTCTTCTGACAAACATGCACTTCGTGTACTTGTCCTGAGTCAATGAGGAAAAATGCAATCCTGGGTGGCCACCTACCTTGTGTTGTTTTGTCAGATGTCATTGGTCACTTTAAATCGTAAGATGACTGGGCATGGTGAGAATGTTTTTAATCCCAGCACTTGGAATTAAATACAGGTAGAATTCTATGAGTTCAAGGCCAGTTTGGTCTGCAAAGAGAGTTCCAGGATAGCCAGGTATACATAGTTAGACATTGCCTCAAATAAAATATAAAATAGACCCTAGAATGAATCCTAAGTCTCCAATAACATGAGATGGCTCCACTTCTTCAAGTGGGAAGACTGTGAGAAAAATCAAAAAACGAGGTATGGGTCTATTTGTAACCATAGTTACATCTGGAGGAAGTCCACCGGAATATTCTGTTTTCTAAATGAATAGTGTAGCCTGAGAATCATTTTGTTAGGCTATCTAGTTTTCACGTACATTACATACATAAGTTATAGAAAGACCCAGGGTGCAGGGGAATACTGTGGCAGAGAAATGGGTCAGGGACTAGATAGATGAGTCAGTACTTAAGAGCACTGAGTGCTCTTCCAGAGGATCCGAGTTCAATTCCCAGCAACCACTTGGTGGCTAACAACTTCTAGTTCCAAGGTTATCTTATATTATGGAGGCTTGAATGAGAATGGCCCTCATAAGCTCATATATTTGAATCTCTAATGAACTGTTTGGGAAGGATTAGGAGGTGTGGCCTTGTTGGCAGAGATATGTCACTGGGGGGAGGAGTTGAGGTTTCAAAAGTGCATGCCAGGCCTAGTCTGTCTGTCTGTCTGTCTGTCTGTCTGTCTCTCTCTCTCTCTCTCTCTCTCCCCTCCCCCTCACTCTGCTGTCTTTGTATCAGGATATAAAGCTCTCACGTCTTCTCCAGCATTATACCTGCCTGCCTGCCTGCCTGCCTGCTGTCCTTCTTCCCGCCATGATGATAATGCACTGACCCTCTAAAACTCTAAGCCAGGCTCCAATTATATGCTTTCATCTGTAAGTGTTTCCTTAATCATGGTGTCTCTTCACAGCAATAGAACAGAAATTAAGACAGACAATCTTCTCTGTTTCTATGGGCACCTGGCTCAATTGGAAGTAAGTAAAACACCCATGAAATAAAATAGTAATATAAGAAATTTAAAGACATCGTGAAAGATCATTTAGGGCACAGATCCCAGTTGCAACTAAGGTCTGAAAAGTATTTCCTAGGAAGAAGAACTAGGGGGCATGGAATGGGGAAGGTGGGTGCTTCCCTTTGCCCAAATAGAGGCACAGAATGGACGAATTATGCAGCCAATCAGAATCACTTGCAGTTCCAAACCACAGAATTTTCCACATTTATATAGTTAGAATTGCTTGCTGGGAAATTACACGCAACCCTACATTTATGGATGGCAATGGATCCTGCCACATTATAAGTAGAGTTCTATTCTCATCTTAGTCCCTCCTATGTGCAGTGTTCTTTATTGTAGGATCAATTAATACCATTGTTTAAGTAACTAGCAGCCACTTTTCCTTTCTTCAAGTTAAGTAAGCATTGCCATGTTCATAGTTTATGTTTCTAAGCAAATATGTCAGGTTCTCTAATATGTCCATTTCTTCTTACATTATTATAAATTTAGTTGATGAAGCTTATAAAAGAGTGTGTGTATTTTTTTTCAAAATCATAGTCCCAACTAGCTTTGAGCTCACAGAGATTCACCAGCCTCTGCCTAGAAATTCTGGAACCAAACACTGGAGCTACTAAGTTGTTCTTAATTCTTCTAAAGCCTTACATTTTTAAATTAATGTGTTGTCTGTCTCCAGTTTATGGGGATAGAACTGGCATCAAAAAAGGCAGATTTCTATTTCTGCCTAAAGTACGGTGGTTGCTAGGTTTCTGGATTTGTCACGGATGTTCTCTAACTTGACAGATGAGGTTCAGTCTGTCTGCCTACACATGCACACGGCCCCTTTTCTGCGTGACAAGTTCATCTGTCACTATCTGAATAATACATCTTGGAACAGGGGTAATTTTTTATTTGTTTGTATGTTTGCTTTGTTTGTTTGCTTTTGAGACTGGTCCAGAACTTGTTTTGTAAACCAGACTGGCCTTGTACTCCAAGAGATGTGCCTACCCTGACCTCCTCCCTAAGTGCAGGGACTAAAGACGTGCACCTCCATGCCTGCAGGGAGTTTCTTCTTAGTGTCCCACAGCTGCAGATGATTAAGTCCCTACTGACTTGAAGGCAAACTCAGGTCAAATTCACGAAAACACCTTTTAAGGTAATTTGGGGTTTATCTGCTACTATCTTCTGTGTACAGTGAAGTTTAGGGAATAGAAAGCGTGTAAGCCTACATTGTAACTTGTTATAAAATATGTCATCCATTTATGGGATTCAGAATAACTGACTTTGTACTGAATTCCACTGTGACTTCTGGCATGGTTTGTAGAAGTAAGAAGATCCAGCTGGATATTTGGAGGTCAGTGTCCCATTGGACTTGACAGAAGACACTGCCCTGATTTCTCCAATGACATCAGAGCCCTGGGAATCCCTGGCCATATCTTTGGACTTTTGCCAGGCTGAAGGGCAAGCATAGATCTCACTGGGGAGCAAGTGTGCCTATACCTCTTGGCTAGTATCGGGTTTCCGTGTGTGAGAGGGGATATGTGCCCATGGCCAGGGTGACCCCAGGTCTATCCCCACTCTCAGCTTTAGAACAGATCAAAGCAACTGTGGCAGAAGATGCTGCTCAGGTGCACTAAATTCTTATTTCCACAAGGTGGCAAGCCAGGCCTGCTATGCACATCCTCATGTATTTATGAAGACCTTCCGCCAAAAGAGGTTGTACAAACACCACCCTTAGTGCCCCCTCCAGTCATGTGGGGATCCTCTTTATACAAGGCACAGAGCTGTGGTCAGAAAGAAAGATAAACAATTTTAAACCTTGTGATTACCAAAAAGTAGATGTTGGGATGATGCCCTAGTCTATCACACTATGATAATTTGTAAGTTTTAGCAAATATTCCGTGATATAAAGGCATGAATATAGTAAAGGAAGAAGTGAATTATTTCTATCTGCAGGGTGTTTGACACCACTTCTGAAAAACACAAGGCCGTTAATGAAAAAGCCACTGTCAAGGATAAGGAAAGGTTGCGAGCTGATTGGACATTATTATATATGAATTAGTACATGGATTTTGTTATTGTTGTTTATTTAAGCAAAAACACATCTTAACAGATACCGAACTAAAGACTCCGTGTGAATTTCTTTTTTCTTTTTAATTAATTTATTTAATGTATGTGAGAACACTGTTGCTCTCTCCAGACATACCAGAAGAGGGCATCAGATCCCATTACAGATGGTTGTGAGTCACCATGTGTTGCTGGGAATTGAACTCAGGACCTCTGGAAGAGAAGTCAGTGCTCTTAACCACTGAGCCATCTCTCCAGCCCCATGTAGTTCTACTTTTAAAAATCATTTTTGTTATTGCTATCTGTAGGGCACATGAATAAGTGCAAGTGCACAAGGTGCCATGTGAACTTGTTCCCAAAATGTACTGCTACCTTCATGAAGAACTCCGTCCTTCCCAGATGGTATCCCGGATACCTCAGCCATGGAGGGTTCTGCTACTAATTCCAAGTGGAGAAGTTGCTTCAAGTTGACAATGTTACAAGGAACACACGGTTTGTCTTTTGATGTTTGTGTCTAATTCTAAACCACATGTGCACGCTTGCACGCACATGCGCTCCCCCCCCCGTTTGCCCCATTCCCCCCCCTCATGCCCTGAATCTCTTCTTTTCCTTACCATGCCCTTCCTTTCCACCCCTCCATGCTCTGTAAATCATTTTGGATTATTTCCCAGAACCAAGCAAACCTGCCACTACACACATCCCAGCCTCTCTCCACAAATGAGAGCACCCTATGGACAAAGCTCTGCTCCTCGCTTTGTTGGGGACCTTGTCTTAGAACAGCCCTCCTTGTTGCCTCTGCTTTGACAATGCACGGGATTTGGGTCATTGCCACAAGAGGGCAGGGGAGGATCGCTTTCAGAGGAAGGAGTTGGGTGACCCTCTCTGTACACAGTATGCTGCTTAGATGGATGAGATTGGACATGGAGGATTTTTCCTTCTGACAGTAGTAGCCAGCAGTACCCTGTCCTGTATATTAGTGTGGGTTTTGAGCTAGCCAGAAACTTTCATGCTTCACAGTTATCACTTGGACCAAGTGCAGAAGTGACAAAGAGAGAGAGATTCCAGGTAGATGAAAAATCACTGAGAACTCGTTCTTTTTCAAGTGGTCAAAGGGGAAAGAGTTTATTATATCAGAGTAATCCAAATCCTCACAAGTAATAACTTTAATATGGTTTCACAAGGAAGCTGATGGCTTTGAATATACATGAAATCTTTCATGAGAAAAGCCCAGAAGAATTCACTGCGTGGACATGTAGATCAATGGAGTAGAATCAAATAGAGACTAGTATAGAAAACAGAACTACAAATACAACCAAATGCCACCCCTGATTCTCAATAAAAAAAGAAAAAAATACATATTGGAAAAAATACACCATGTGGTGTTTTGAATGAGAATGACCCTCAGGGGCTCGTATGCATGAATTCATAGACTCACATTGATAGAACTGTTTTGGGGAAGGATTATGAGGTATGGTCTTGTGGAAGGAGATGTGTCACTAGAGATGGACTTTGACGTTTCAAACACATGCACCATTCCAAGTTAGTTTCTCTGCCTCATGCCTATGAATGATGACTTCATGCTCAGTCACTGCTTCAGTATCCATGTCCCCATGGTGATGGTCATGGACTCTAACCCTCTGCAACCATGAGCCCCACATTAAACACGTTCTTTTATAAGTCTCTTTGGTCATGGTGTCTTATCACAACAGAAAGGTAACTAAGACAACAAACGGGAAGACTTGATAGCCAATTGTGGAAGAATAAAAGAATAAAATTGAACCCTTGTCTCTCAGACTGAATGAAAATCAACTCAAAATAAATGGGAGTCCTTAACATAAGACCAGCAACTCTGAGACTGTTAGAGGAAAAAAAGGGAAACAAGTCAGACTATTGTCATAGACTATAATAGCCCTTCGGGGTCATCTCATATTTAACGCTTTGTCTACATGATGGTCTGGGGGCTCTCCTAATGTTATTGTGTTAGAAGTGAGCTTATAGTTTAACCAGCTACAATTAGCCATATTAGAAAGACAGATACACGGAAGGACAACAGCTTTACAAATGTTCCTAAAGGGGCTTCAAGTGGCCTGCTGGGCTGTTGTGATTGGCCCAGAGACTGGTCCTTTCTCCCGTCTAACTTGGCCATCTCATACCCAAGAGCCCAAGTTAACTCTTGCTCTCTTAATTCATCAGGTATTCTGGTCACAGAGACAATGAAAGTAACATAGTGTACAGTGAAGCATCAAGTTGTGTGTTTTGAACATACAGCCTTTAAAACAACAGAGATCATGGCTTGGCTTGGGAGACAGGTCAGTTGGTATGGTGTCCACCCCAGAGCTCATGAACTATAACATGATAGTAAGCTTTTGAAGTCCCTGGGGATGTGGAGACAGGTAGATCACTTGGAACAGGTTAGTGAGCTGGCCCAGCCTCATATTTAAGCCTGGGCCAAGGTAGGCTTTGGACTCAGAAAGAGAAGAGATGGCACTTAGGTAGTGACACCAGGATTTGACCTCTGACCTCAATATATGTGTACTCATTTGCACCCACTCCCACATGAACACCAATATAAATATTCCTGCACATACACAGAAAACATGAAAAGGAAAGTCCTGTCTCTCAATTAAATTCAATCTCTACTTGTAAAGTATACTTCAATAAAGTGCAAAACGTTTCCATGAAAAAAGAGTGCATTTTTCACGGTCTTGGAAAGGGTGATGTGCATTGATCCACACTCTTATAAAGAAATCAGAGGTGATGGGGCCCGATGCTGTGGCTGAGTGGGTAAAAGCTCTGTGTGGGAAGCTCCAAGAACATCTCTGTTTGCTTTACAAAAAGCAACCCTGACTGAACATTGAGGCCCATGCTCACTGGACACCAAGTACTTAGCTCCCCTTCCAACTCTCCAAGACACTGGAACTGCTTAGAGCCCAGGCAAAGCAGCAGATTCCAAACACAACTCCCTCTCATTACTCAGCCATCCTCCCCGAGATACAGTCTGCCAATTCTGTTCCTTTAGGAACCATGCAGAAAGGCCTGTGTCAGCTGTAGAGATGGCTCAGCCTGTACGAGCACTTACTGCTCTGGCAGCAAACCTGAGTTTGGTTTCCAGCACCCATGTCAGATGACTCACAACAGGCTCTGTAATTCAAGCTCCAGTGTCATCCAAAGCCTCTGGCTTCCACAGGCACCTACACTCACATGCATATTCTCACACACACACACACACACACACACACACACTCACACATACACACACCACTACCACCACCACCACATAAAACATCATCATCATCATCATCATCATCATCACCATCGTAATTAACAACAACAACAACAACAACCATAATAACTGAAGAGAAAGTGGCCAAGGAAGAACAGCATCATTGGATTAGTAACGGGATCAATTGTGTTACCCCTGGGGCATGCTCTCCACTATGTGGGCATAGTTTGGTGCCATAGGAGAAAAATGTTATCTCTGTTTGCCCCATCAACCCACAAGAGCCAATAAGAAGATAAGCTCAAAAGTCCAATAGTCTGGCTTTTAGGATTCTGTCTCAAATTATATGGAGGACTGAAGGCAATGAGGCTGCCATTAGATCATGTAGGTGGATGAGTAGTTGAGGATTAAACAGAGAAAAAGGACTTAAAGACAAGCACAGAAAACCACACACATACACACATACACACACACACACACACATGCACACACATGCACACACACATACACACACACACACGCACACACCACACATACCTACACACACATGTACACACCACACATACATACACACACATACACACACATGCACACACCACACATACATACACACACATACACACACATGCACACACCACACATACATACACGCACATACAC
>JADRCH010000015.1:12824859-12840747 GCA_019843965.1 Rhynchomys soricoides | reverse complement strand
ACACACACATGCACATGCACACAGCACACATACATAGACACACATACACACACATGTACACACCACACATACATACACACACATACACACACATGCACACACCACACATACACACACATGCACACACCACACATACACACACATGCACACACACACACATGCACACACCACACACACACACATGCACACACCGTGCGCACACATACAGGTCACATACAAGCTAACAGATACAGATCTTTTGTAACGAATGAACAGATACCTACTTTCCTAACATTGAAGGGCTAAGAATGTGGTCAGACCACGTCTAAGGTCCATAGCAGTTTTCCCTCTTTTGCTATAACTGCCTGTCTAATGTACCCACCAATATATTTTAGAAGAAGTCTTGATTTGTGGCTTTCTTTGTCCTGTTATCATAAAACCACCAGAAAACTGCATTCACAGTGGGACATGGAATTCAAAGTACCCTATATCTGTGGTTTGGGGCAGTAGCTCCTCATATTTGGCTCCAGAATGAAATATCTGTTGCTTGTCTGGGATGATGGTTATGTTTTTATGTCTCTAATCTCTTGTGCAACCATCGTGGCTCTGGGTTTTATCTGCTGTCATTGTCCCTCCATCCAAGGCACTTCCAGAGCCACCCTGTGATCTCATTTATCAAAAAGACAAGAAGAAAAGAGGGAGAAATCTTCTAGCAACCATTAGAGATGTTAACTTGAGAGCTACAGAAGTGGTGTACATGGCTAAAGCTAAGCAAAAGAGTCTTTTGTTGAGAAGCCATAGCCATGTTCTCAGGCGGGTCTTCTGATGAACGCCAACTCCCCTTCCTACTCACTCTTACTGAAATGATTTGTATCTGGTTTGATCTGAGTCCAGGTCCTTAGAAGCTGCTGTGAGTAAGAGCTTGGAGTTGTATGTCTACTGGGCCACCATTGACAGTGATGCCAAAATCACACTTACCAGTGTTATTTGCTGTGTTTCTCAAAATGTTATATACAAAAGTTTATTAAATATTAAATTCAGTAATCTCCCATATTATTCTTCCCCTGCCACACCACACTGAGAGCACTCCATTTGTCTCCGCAAAAAATTTTTACATAAGGAAACTACTAAAATATGTTTCCAAGATGGTGACCAACAGGACCAGTATTATAGTACAGCTGGCCAGACAGCCGAGTGCCCGTGAGTCAGGGCTATGGCACTTCCTTTAATGATTCCAGCAAGGAGGGATGGGAGCAGAAGAGGAGATGCAGTAGTTCTGGCACTGTCTCACTGCTTCTGAGCTGGGTAGCTTCCCTGAAGCTTCTGGACTACTTACTCAGCCTGCATCGAGGTGAGAGCCCAATGAGGACTCAGCTGAAGCTAGGTGGCAGGTTGGAATAGGTAGAATACTGTGAGGAAGAGGGACCAGCACCATAGAAATGCAGGCCTTCCTGCACAGCTCTGCAGTCTGCTCAGGGCTGTCTTCACATGCCATGCAGCTAAGGCCTGGGCTGCTCACACTTAGCTCCATCCCCAAGACATCCTCCTAAGCCAGAGTGAGGCATAGGATCACATTTCCAGATTGCACATATGTGTGGCCAGTGCCTGGATGCATTTTGCTCTGCATCTGTGACATTTATGCCACAGATACGTATTGAGGGTCATACGTATATATCCAACGAGATCACCATTCTTTCTGCTAGCTTGTGGTATAGCACACTGAGGAGCTAGCTGCCAGTCAGCTCTATCCAATGGGAATTGTGAGCATGACACTTTAAAAGAAGCGTACAAAGGACAGCAGCAATGATAAATCAAAACAAGCCAGACAATTAGAGTAAAAACTATAAGACCAGAAGCAAATGGCACAGCTACCACCATTCACAAATGAAATATAGAGATTACAAGTGCTATAGTAATAAAATTAGAAGCAGCAATAGAGAACTCATGAGTTTTATAATAAAAACATTATTTTTTAAAAGGAAGTAGAAATAAAGACAGGGGATATGGAAAAACTCAGAATTTGCAAAGAGAAAAAGAAGACATCAGAATTAAGGCACGAAGTGAAAGCACATGGGCTGGGGGTGGCCGTGTGGAATCAGGTGTATCTGTGCTGCCCACAGTTCCATCCTGCACTGGCTGCTTTTGTGTGCCAATTTGACCCAAGCTGGAGTTATCAAAAAGGAGCTTCCCTCTCGGAAATGCCTCCATGAGATCCAGCTGTAAGGCATTTTCTCAGTCAGTGATCAAGGGTAGGAGGACTCATGGCGGGTAGTGCCATCCCTGGGCTGGTAGTCCTGGGTTCTATAAGAAAGCAAGCTGAGCAAGCCAGGGGAAGCAAGCCAGTAAGCAACATCCCTCCATGGACTCTGCATCCACTCCTGCCTCCAAGTTCCTACCTTGTGTGAGTTCCTGTCCTGACTTCCTTTGGTGATGAACAGCAATGTGGAAATGTAAGCTGAATAAACTCTTTCCTCCCCAACTTGCTTCTTGTGCAGGAATAGAAACCCTGACTAAGACACATCCCAAGTGCCCAGAGTGAGCAGGGAAAGGAAGTCAAACAGAAAATGTTAAGTGAAATAAAAATATAAAAATTAAAAATAATATTAGTAGCCACACAAAATATGTGTACATATAGTGAACATACTATGAATGTGCACACACACACACACACACATTTATGCAAGTCAATATATATTTTTAAAATTCCTACTGTAGTTTTTTCTTTCTTTATTCTTTTGTTAACATTATATTCTTTTTAAACTTTTAAAAGGAGAGAAAGTAACAGGCTTCCTTATGTCATTTTCTTTCTTCAAAACCCAATGTATTTAAAGTGTGTGTATGTGCGTGTGCGTGTGTGTGTGTGCGCGTGTGCGTGTGCGTGTGCGTGTGTGTGTGTGTGTGTGTGTGTGTGTGTGAAGGAGCAGTATGTCCCATGAAACTGGAGTGACCCGCAGTCGTGAGTCACCACGCAGGCACTGGAAGCAGAACCAAGATCTTCTGCAAGGTCAGTAAGTAGTTCACACTGATCCACCTCTTCACCCCTCACTATATTTCCAAGCACTTCCTTGTGGTTGATCTCCACCTCTATCCTCCCTCCAATCTTCCTGCCCTCCCCCCACTGCCAGCCTTCTGCTCTCAGTGTCCCCACTTCCACTTTCTGAGCTTTCCACGTGTCTTCCCTTCAGCTCCCTCCACACACTTGTTCTTTTCCAGGTTCATGACCTAGAACCCACACTCACTGCTGTGTAAATACACACAGAGAAGAAGCAGCAACTGGGCGCATTGGAGTATGTGCTGTGTTTGTCCTTCTGAACCTGGATCATCTCACACATATACGCTCTCTTTCCATTCACTACCGTGCAAATATCTCCAATTCAGTTTATGGAAGGATGAAATTCCATTATGCATGGGTACCAAATTCTCTGGGTGTGGGGATTACATTTTAGATCTTTCTTGGGGTTCTTTGGGTATTATGTACTAGTTGTTTTGACTGAAAGTCAAAACCCTAACCCTGCCCCATCCTTCGGGCCAACTGTCCAAGGAAGTACTGATATTTACTATCTATGCTTGGGGTACAGAGCTGGTCACCAAGTAGTCTCTGTAGACTTCTGCCACATTAGTTTCAAAAATGCCTCAGTCCCTCATAGGTGGGTAACAATGAAGAATCCTGACTTGTCCAAAGGGATCATTTTTCTCTCTAAACATGTGCTTGACCCTACCGGATGGCATGGCTTTAGTTAAGCAGTGAATATTTGATGACTAGGAAGAGAAAGAAATGCTCTATGTAGGTGTGTTAAAGGTTCTAGTGCCCAATTTAAAGGCATCAATAAGATGGCTCTTTACACAAAAGGCAGGGATGGAGACTCATAGGGAAGGGCCAGAGCTTCTAATGAGTCTCAGTGCATTGGCTGATGGCATTTCATTTTTATTTATTCACTTTATGTCCTGATAGAGCCCCCTCCTTCCTCTCCTCCCAGTCCCATCCTCACATATCCCTACCCCCATTACCTCCTCCCCTTCTCCTGAGAGAAGGGGAGGTCACCCATGGGCACCAACCGGCCCTGGCACTTCAAGTCGCAACAGGACTAAGTCAATCCTCTCCCACTGAGGCCAGACAAGAACAGCCCAGCCAGGAAAAGGGGAATTCAAAGACAGGCAACAGAGTCAGAAATAGTACCCCCTCCAAGGGGGGGGGACCCATATGAAGACCAAGCTGCACATCTGCTACAAATGTGTAAGGTGCCTAGGTCCAGCCCCTGTGTGCTCTTTGGTTGGTGGTTTAGTCTCTGTGAGCCCCCATGGCCTCAGGTTAGTTGACTCCGTAGGTCTTCTTGTAGCATCTTTGATCCCTTTGACACCCTCAATCCTTCCCTTGACTCATTCATAAGTCTCTGTAAGCTCCACCTAATGTTTGTCTGCAGGTCTCTTCATCTGTTTCCATCAGCTGCTGGAGGATGCCTCTCAGAAGACAGTTTATGCCAGGCTCCTGTCTGTAAGCATAGCAGAACATCATTAATAGTGTCAGGGGTTGGCTCTCTCCCATTTGGTAGGTCTCAAGTTGGGCCAGCCATTAGTTGGCCATTCCCTCAATCTCTGTTCCATCTTTATCTCTGCATATCTTATAGTCAGGATAAATTTGGGGTCAAAGGCTCTGTAGGTGGGTTGGTGTTCCCTTCCCTCCACTAGAAGTCTTGCTAGCTACGGGAGGCTACTTTTGTCTCCATATCCCCAGATGCTGTCATCTTGAAGTTGTCCCAAAGCAGGCTGTCCTTTGTGGGTGGATCGGCCACTTCTTTGGGAATCTTGTGCTGTGTCAAGGACTGAGGAGAAGAAGAACACTCTATGGAGGATTCAGGCTCTAGTTTGCTCGGCTCTTTGTTCCGTGGTGCACCCTGGCACTCTATGGCCTCTTCCACACTCTCCTCCCTTCCTCCTTTCTTCTTTGTGTCCTTCGTCATCTTTCTTTCTGTCTCTCTAGTGAAAGGAAGGACTCCTTTCTAGGAGGTGGTCCTAGAGGTCCTAGGAGCTCCTAGGCAGGACACCTGCTTTCAGTTATCCTTGTTCCACCTGAGAAATCCTGAATTCTGCCTTTCTGCTTTAGCCAAGATCATGCATATTCTGGATGTCCTTGAGCTGAGCATCCCTGCAGAAGGATGCGCTGGATGGTGGAGTTGGAGTATCCATGCTTGCTCGCCTCTGTTCCTGGTATGGTCCTCACCAATGTGAACTCCAGGAGCCTTCTGTTGGGGATTCTAGACTGGCAGGTACATTGGAGCCACCTAACTCTCTCTCTCTCTCTCTCTCTCTCTCTCTCTCTCTCTCTCTCTCTATCTATCTATCTATCTCTCAGAATCTTAGAGGCCACTGGGAATTCTGCCATTCCAAAGACACAAAGCCAGAGTGAAAAAGAAAAATCAGGCCCTCCAGATATTAATAGATGGTGAAAAAGCAGAGAGGGGAGAGGGGGTGATTGGAAGGAAAAGGGATCCCCACGTGCCACCAAGAATTCAGTGGAGACAAAGGGATTCTGAGGCTTGTCATAATCCAGACAAGATTGCAGCTTGGGGCACAATACCTGTAGCAGGCCCCTCCCCTCACAAATACTGATGGGCACCCCAGTGAGAGCAGTGTCTTTGAATCTCCAGCTAACAGATTTCCAAGTGCTCCTATTTTTTGGTGCCCTACTCCTCACCTGGGGAAGTAAGTTTATAGGCTCAGGCACCAAAGGGGCACTGCCAGCCACACATCCTCCCCAGCCCTCTTTCCCTGTTGTCTGCTGGAGAATCAGAATCCCTAGCAATAGGCTCTTGATGAGAACCCTTGCTTCCACAGTACACAAGATAATGAGAAATTTTATTCCTCCATGAAGGGATGTACATGATGGATTTTAATTCAAAAGAGCTGGGAAACATGACCTGAGTGTGACCCTGATGGACATGCATAGGTTGTGAGTTCATAACATATTGGAGGCCGTAAATCTCAGCCCCCATTTCACAGTTGAGAAAATGGCTGTGTTATATGATATCTTAAGTTCACTTGGATCCTGGATGATGCTTTGGGCTCCAGAACTTAGCACTTTTCTGCTTTGCTCTATACCAAATGGCTCTCAACCTTCCTAACGTTGTGACCCTTTAATAAGTTCCTCATGTTGCAATGATCTCCAATCACAACATTATTTCATTGCTACTTTATTACTGTAATTTTGCTACTGATGTGAATCATAACGTAAATATCTGACCTGCAGGGTATCAAATATATGGCCTCCCCAAGGGGGTCATGGCCCACAGGTTGAGAACCACTGCCCTATACCAACAAAGCTGAAGGCCAAGAAAGGATGGCTGATTTGTGTTAGACTCAGATGGATGGGATTTGCTCCCAGTATTTAGTCCCTTGAACTGGTGATTTCAGGATATCTGCAGTCATTTCTCTTTTTGAGTCATCTATGTCCCTGTACAAGACAGGGGGAAGTGGGGTAAGCAACCTATCCTGAGCACTGGTCCTCCCACATGTGTTCTTTGGAGGTTAAAGTGCACTGAGTGACTTCCTCCCTTAACTTCAGAATACAAATAATTCTCTCTCTCTCTTTCTCTCTCTCTCTTTCTCTCTCTCTCTCTCTCTCTCTCTCTCTCTTTCTCTCTCTCTCTGTGTTTGTTTTTGTTTTTGAGATGTATCATGTAGCTTAACCCTACCTCTAAGTTGTTATGTAGCTGAAGATTACTATCATGGTTGGTTTTAATGTTAACTTGCTACAAATTATAATCACCTGAGTAGGGAGTCTCACTTGAAGAATTGTCCCAATTGTCTTTGGAAAGGCCTACCCTGATTATGGGCCACATCTTCAGCTATCCTGGGACCACTCCAACTCTAGAGGGAGCCACCAAGCTTCAAGGCAGAATAGAATACTAGGTTCTTGGGTCTTGGATAGCTTTGGGCTATCATTATTTTAAGGTTCACATAATAAATTTTCCTTTCTCTTGATTCTGCTTCTCTAGAGAACCTGACTAAATCAAATCATGATACCAGGAGTGGCTCTGGAGAGACAGAGTTGTAATGACTGGTTTCTCTAGTGGGCTGGGTAGGATCTGGAACTGGTCCTTCAGCTGCATGCAACCCATAGTCACTGAAGACTTCCAGACAGCCCATGGAGCACTGAAAACCAGTGGTGTGCACTAGTATTTTGGCTTTTTTTTCTATTTATCTCAATAAATAAATTTGATGACCCAGATTCAGCTTTTGTATCAGGACTTCAGTGACTCTCTATGAAATCTTTGAACAGTTGTAGAAAAATAACCATGATGGTTGGTTTCTTTTAGGATATTTGAACAAACTCACAGGGAAAAAAATGATCAGAGTAATAAAATTGACTGGTTCCAGATGCACATAAACAGTCTGAAGGTTTCTGAGTGTGCCCTGGAAGAGAAGCATCTCTCTTGCAGCCAAATAGTTGAAGCTCTAGAAAAAGAAACCCAAGCTCTGGTATGGTTAACTGAATTACAACACGTATTTAATTTCCAGCCTTCTAAAATGTCAATTATTGAGCACTATAAAGTATAGGCATGGATGCACAGACTGAAATGCATGCAATTTACCTGCATGTTCACAGGCATACAACTTCTGAGCACTGCCATGTGTAGGTGTGTACACACTTGTTCACATCCATGCCATCTCTACCAGTGACAGTTGTAAAGTTCAGGTGCATGTTCACACATGCAATTTACAAATGCTTTCACATCAGTGTTTGTGTGCAAGTGTGAATGCAATTTCCAAGTACTGTCATATATAGGCATGCATACACATGTTCACATACATGTAGTTTTTGAGCTCTACTCAGTATGTAGGTGTGTCTATACAGGGTCACACACATGCAAATTCCTAGCACTCTCATATATCATTGTGCAACTCGGGTCACATATGCAAATGTTGACATGGACACAAGTTCTGAGTAAGGTCACATGTTGATGTATGTGTGCATTCACACTCTTGCAGTTCTGAGAGTGGTCCCATGTTGGCACATATTTGTATGTTCACACACTGGCAAGTGTTGAACTTTACAACATGTGGGCACTTATGCTCTTGTTCATACATATGCAAGTGTCAAATGTGGTCATATGTTGGTGTATATGCATGTTTTGATACATGTGAAAGTCCTGAACATGGTCACTTACAGGCAGACACAGGTGGAAATTCTAAGAGTTGTCATATATAACATATATATATAACATATATAACAGATATCATATATAACAGATGCACATATTGATAAAGGTACAAGTTCCAAACATGCTCACATATCTGTCCATATGTGTGTGTTAACACACATGCAAATTCTGAGCATGGTCACATTTCAGCACACATGCACAAGTTGGCACAGTACAAATTCTGATAATGGCCTTCTGTTAGATTATATGTATGCATTCACATGCATACATTTCTGAGCACGGTCCCATGTCCATTCAAATGCACTTACTTGCACATGTGCCATGTCAGCACAAATGTGTGCAAATTCTAAGCATGGTCACATGTTACCTATATGCATGTTGACATATATGCAAGTTCCAAACATGGTCACATTTTGGTGCATGCACACATGTTGGCATATATGACAGTTCTGTTCATGTTCACATAGCACTGCATATATACATTTTGATTCATTTGCATATTTTAACAACTTTCCCATATTGGCACACATGCATGCATTTACAGATATAAAATTCCAAGCATGGTCATACGTCTGTGCAAATGCACTTGTTTACATGTGTGCAATTCTGAGCACAGTCATATGTCAGTGCTCATACATGGTAAAGTTGTAAGCTTGGTTAAAGGTTGGCACATATGTGTTTGTTCACAGATGTGCAAGTTCCAAGCTCACAGGTAGTCTCAGGTTAGAGCATATGCATGTTTTGACATGTGTGCAACTTTTGTGTGTAGCCACATGCCAGTGCATATCTTTGAGTTGAAACGTGTGCAAATGCTAAGTCTGGTCACATGTCAGCATATATATGCATGTTGACATTTATGCAATTTCTGATTATGGTCATGTATTGTATACTTGTTAATGCATGCCATTTATATATTTCATATACATGTAAGTTCCAAGAATGGTTTCATGTTGACACATATGTAAGTATTCATACATGTGCTAGTTCTGACCATGGTCACATGTTGGTGCATGTGCACATGTTCAATGAATATAAGTTCTGAGTATGGTCACATATTGGTACCATATCATCACATATGTGTGCATTCACAAATGTGTGGTTCTGAGCAAAGTTACATGTCTATGCATATATGCTTGCTTTCACCCATGCAGATCTGAGTAGAGTCAAATGTTTTTACATATGCACATATGAACTCACATCCAAATTCCAAGTGCTTTCCAATGTCAGCATATATGTGTGTGGTTACACCTGTGCAAGTTCTAAGCACGGTCACATGTTGTTGAGTGTATACACATTCATACCTGTGTAGCTCCAACCGAGGTCACATGTTGGTGAAAATGCATGTGTTCACATACATGTAAGTTCTGAATGTGGTCACATATTGGTGTATATGCACATGGTCACATATGTGCAAGTTATGAGTGCAATCACATGTCAGTGTGTCTTACTCTTCTGTGTTTGTAATAAAACCCTGCAATAAAGGTAACTTCAACAAGAAAACATATAATTTTAGAACGTATAGTTTTAGAAGGTCAGAGTCTATGATGACTATAGAGGGAGCTGAAAGCAGGCATGCTGCTGGAACAGTGGCTGAGAGCTCACATCTTGAGCTACAACCACAAGGCATAGAAAGAGAGAGACACACACTGGGAATGGATCAAATGTTTTTGACATCTCAAAGCCCAACCCCAGTGGTACTTCCAACAAGGCCACACCTTCTAATCCTTCCCAAACAGTTCCACAACTGGAGACCAAACATTCAGTTATATGAACCTACAGGGGACATCACCATTCAAAACATTACAAGTTATGAGTTTATTCTTAGGGTGTGTTTGCTTGATTGTGAGGAGGGGGGAAAGCTATCAGAAAAGACTGTGGCAAGAAGAGCCATGTTTGTTTTTAATATATGAATGAACATCAGGCAGAAACCTACAGGCCTGGACGCATTCAATTGTTTTCAGAAGGGATCATTATTTCTCTGACAATGTTATTAAAACAAGAGAGACTTTGATCTAGTACACACCCAACAGTGGCTTCCTTTGCTGGACTTGGGGCCCTGAGATAAACTATTGGGGGGACAGCTGGTAGTGAGTGCCACCCTGGCTGTCAATGATGGAGGGAAAGCCAAAAGACCCAACCTTTGGGATACAGGTTCTGTGCTTTGTCCCCAAAGCTAAAATATAATCCCCAGCACACTGATGTCTCTGGACAAGGCTTGGAAGGTCAACTGTGAGGTGTGAGTAGGGCTGAACCCCTACCAAGTGGGAAGGGCTTATCTGTCTTAGCACAGACTCTCTGTCACTTCAAATGGGAGTTAAAAGCAAGGCTCTAAGTGGATTAGGCTGGGAGATTAACTTGAGTATCTTGTGTTGAAAGGTCTGGATTCTACTCTCTCTTAAGACCTTAAAGATTTACAAGGCTCAGTGATTTCAAAACTTCTGCAGCAGAGGCCTGTTGTTGAGAGCCGGCTAGGGGAATGAGAAGTTATCTTTCCATACAGGTTCTGCCTGCTCTGCTCTTTTTCAGAACTGCTACCATGTTCTTCACCCATTCTGAGGAGAGGACCCAGCAGGGGAGAACAGCCATCCAAACTACCAGGGCTTTGATAATTGGTACAATGAATCAGCCGGTCAAAAAGCCCAGATATGGGTCTTGCTCTCCATTTGTTGTTGAGGTGTTAGGAGACTGGCTTATAGGAAATTCTCAGGACTCCCGGTCCCTTGGCTAAAGTTTGGAGTGAGCCATTTGACGTGTACATCAGAATGAAATGTGGAGTTATCCAAAGGCCTGTGACTCTCAGGCTGTTTGGTCATCTGAATGACGTGTGCTGAATGGAGATGAGGTGAAGGTCACGACTAATTTTCTTACATGGGTCTTCTTTGCTAGCTAAAACCAGAAGAGAGAATTGATGACTTCCCCACCTAAAGGAGCATATTACCATTCTCAGGGTCAAGGGCACAGATGTGGTTTGCTAAGACTGAAGGTTTTTGTTGGACAAGCTAGGGTAGCAGAGGACCTTGTTAACTGGTGCATTTTTTTCTTCCATTATCCCCATTGAAAGATAAAGGGCTATAAATGGCAGGAACACCCACAAGGGTGCTGCTGTGACTTGTGTATTATGGGGACTTTCTGTGTGATCACATTATATATACTTAGAGTAAGACTTAAGGCAGAGAAAGGCAACTTCATTTTCAGACCACTGGAGAAAGTTGGCCAGGAATGACAGCCAGTAGGTGAAATATCAAGGACTTGCATGCCAGATTCCAAGATTAGAATTCCCCAGGGTCGGAGGTGGGGGCAACTTGACTTGCTGCGTTGATGCCGGCAGTGAGCCCATCACACTAAGCAAGTAGATTTTCCACTTCAGCTGTGGAATCCACATTTGGCTCAGGAGAAGAGCAGTTCCCTCCCCCACCTCTCCCTCTGCACATGGTGGCCAGCTGTGGCTCCTGCCTGGGGTAGAGATGGGATAGAGCCAAGAGTGCAGATCAAAGACTCGCAGGGAAGTGTGCACTGTTTCTCCCTGATTCTGGCCTCAGATGCTTGCTTTGTGGGCTGCATAAAATTAACCATGTCGAAAGGATTGAGCAAATCTTGTTGTGAAGGGCCAAAACTGTTTCCCTGGCTTTGTGCAATCTGATCACAACTTTCGATAGGTAGATAGGTAGGTAAGTACGAAGGTTGCAGATGAAGAAAACTCTTCAGAGCCTTTCTGATACCAAGTTCTTCCAGTTTTTACAGGGAAATGAAACAGTCCTTGGCCAAACAGTTCAATCTGCTTAAAATAAGATCGCAAAGATCAAAGCAGTACCAAGCCTTGGTTATTTAGCAGTGTCATGCAAAGGGAGAATTTGACCAATTTTTAAAGAATTAGAACAGTATGAACTCTACTTAAAGCATTTTTTTTTTCAAACTAAAAATCATTCCCAGAACAAAAACTCTCCAAGTACTACACCAGGCTTTGCACAAATGCTGCACAGGGCACCTGAGAACTGAGTGCAGTGACTGACATTTGAGCCTTCACAGTCCCAAACCCTGAGGATTCCAGTTGCAGTACCAACGGATGCTGCAGATACAGCAGACTGGACAGTCAGGGTTCCCCCAAATGATGGCAGTTTATTTTAGGTGAAGTAACTCTGGGACTGCAGCAGATGGAACAAGGGCGGGGGGAGGAACCTCTGTCTATAAGAGTAGGAGGGGGCCTGGTGGGAGTTGGAACTGGGCTTAGAACAATCAGTGAATGAATGTTGCTCTCCACTGCATATATAGTGCGGAATTCCACTTTATTACATGAGACCACACTTCCTATCTGGCATTTACAAAAATCTGAGAATGGTAGTCTGTCCCACCATTCCTTCCTTCCTTCACTTATCCATTCATTCATTTACTCACTCATTTATTCACTCACTCATTCAGCCAGTCATTCACTCACTAATTCACTCACTTATTCATTCATTCATTTATTCACTCATTCATTAATTCATTCACTCATCTATTTATTCATTCATCCAACTACACTAATAGCAATGTCCTTGTGCCACATACCAAAGTTAAGACATTCTAACTGTCCTTACTGACAACTGTAGAGAAATATTTAAGGAGCACACATAGTCTCTAAGTAAATGCTTGGGGCTTTGGTAAAGTTAGACTTCAGAGTTAAACTAGAATATATGGAGTGACTATCTGAAACCCTGGCACAGATGTCACTCAGGGTTCTTCTAGTGACACAGACTTTCCAGGTTCTTCTCTGTTATTTCCAATTTCCATAAGTCATTAAGAACAGCTACAAAGAGTTCAGCCTTTGTATCATCTAATTCTTGCTTGATGACGGGGCTTCACTGAGGAGCAACTGCTCTGGACCTTTCCCATTCTTACTCATCTATTGATCACAATCCAGGGCTGCAAGCAGGCTTTGGAACAACAACAAACAAACAACAGCTGTAGCAAAATAAACAGCATCCTTCAGGAAGTGCATGTGCACGTGTGAACACACTTCAAACAAATCCAGAAGTCAGAGTTCCTCTTACATGTATTTGGTTTAGAAAAGTCCAGTCTGAGAAAAAAATCCTTCAGGATCTATACTCTTAAGTCAGCAATCATTTTACTTTGTTTAGCAAAAAAGCAAATACACACACACACACACACACACACACACACACACACATTCATTTAAATGAATGAGAGGTAAGCAGGCAGGGCTGGAAGGACTTTCCCTACTGACCCATTCTGCCTATGCTGCACTCCTATCGTCTCTCATGTTCATCTCTTGAATCTTAACAACTCTGTGGAGCCAATGGAAAGTTTTCAAATATCTACTGACCAGGAGTTTATCCTGAAGTTTAGGAATCTTTTGGTTCTCTTTCTTCTATAGTCTTTCTTAATGGAGTTCAACTCAGCCTGGAATTTTCCAGACTTCTAGACAAAACCAAGTACAAAGTGAGGAAGGAGCAGATGTTATGCCTTCCCACACCCAAGGACCAAGACAGTGGCCTTCTTCTCGGGTCTCAGTCACTTCTCTTCTTCACATCTTACACATTAAAAACTTGAATGAAGAAGAAAGGAAGGAAGGAAGGACTGTGGAAAGGTGAGGAGACAGGGAAAGAAAGGGAAGGAGAGGGAAGAGAACCTGAAATATGGAATTGGACAACCCCAGGGGTAAATGCTGCTGCATTGAAAGGCCATTCTTCCTACCACACTGACACTGTCTTCTCCGTGATGAGATAGAGCTGGGATTCCTGCCCCCAAATTTCACCATCCTTCCACCTGTTAGTCATGTTAGTGCTGGATCTCTACCACAGAAGCTGTGCTTCCTTCATGACCATCTAGCCTCCTTTGAGACCTCACAGACTGCAGAGCCAAGCCCAACCTCCTCAGTGAGTTCATGTCCAATCTGGCGTGAGAACGCTCTGCCAATCTGCTTTTGCTATCGTGTAGTTCTTTCATGTCCCCTCACATACACATAGGTGTATTCTGCTCTGCCCTGTAGAAATGCTTCATCCTCCTACTATCTCAGGAAGCCTTTTACTTCATTTTAGTATGTATGTGTATATTATATGTATGGGGAGAGAAAGAGAGAGAGAGAGAGAGAGAGAGAGAGAGAGAGAGAGAGAGAGAGAAGTGGGGGAGGGGTGTAGGCAAGAACTGCACATTTTCTCTCAGATGTAGAAGCTATCGTTATGGAAAGATGGTGGAGGGAGACTGGAAAGGGAGGAACAGCTAAAAACTAAAGCCATTTGAGGGAATCATACCCAATAATACATATAATATTATATATCCTATATCCTATACCATATACCATGTACCATATACCATATACTATATAATAGAAGCATCTTAAAATGTATACATATATGAAAAAATCTGAATGGAATCACCAAGTAACAGGGGGGAGGGAGCCCAACTACACGTCTTACACCAAATGAAACTCCCAGTGCTGGAAATGGGTTACATCTAATTAAGCAGTTGACCCAAAGGACTCCATGGAAACCCCAAAACAACTCAGGCTATTGCCAAAACTATTGTTCGCTTCCACACAAGCTAATGATGAGGCCCTATTGCTGAAGAAACATCTACATATCTCATTGAACACAGGAGCAGTCAAGCCAGTGCCTACCTAGAGCCTTCATCCCTAATGACTAATGTTCAGAGCACTACAGGCTACTCTGTATGTTACCAGAGCAGAATGGTAATCACCAAACCCTGAAATCTACAATGGCAACCCGCACACAAGTATGCTGCTGCTGGTACATTAGTGGCACAAAAGTTGTGGGACTAACCAGCCACTATCTGATTGGATTTAAGGCCCACTCTATGAGTTGGAATCCATGCCTGACAATGCCTGGGTGACCAAGAACCTGAGACTAGATAGGCCAGGAACCATAACAATAAAATGACTCCTAGTGACATTCTGCGACCCATAGATCAGTGTCTCACTTAAGCTTCATCAGAGAAACATCCCCTTGCAGCAAAGGAAACTGATACAGAGACCCACAGGTAGAAAAGGTGCGGAGAGTGAGAGACTCTGGAACACAGTACTAAATGAGATGTTTACACCAAAACCCTTCCCCCAAAGTTTAGGGAGCTCTGCGGAAGAGGAGACAGAAAAATTATAAGAGCCAGTAGGGATGGATGACACCAAGGAGACAGAATCTTCTAGCAGGACTAATGCACCTATGAACTCATAGAGGTGATGACAGATCTAAACACACAGATGCACAGATCCAAACCAGATGGGGATTGCAGAGCTGAAAGGGGAAATAGACATGGGCTCCCATCTCTAACCAGGAAGCTATCTACAACTGACTATCGTTTGCAAAGGAAAAATTAAGTTTTAATTTTCTCCACTGGAGTCTCACTATGTCTACAAACCATACTTAAAGGCAATCCCCACACCCAGCAGTAGAAGGCCAATACAATAAAATAAAATAAAATAAATCAAAACCAAAAGCAAAAAGAAAGAAAGAAACAAAGAAAGAAAGAAAGAAAGAAAGAAAGAAAGAAAGAAAGAAAGAAGAAAAACAACTCAATGGTGTTTTTATAGAATTTTTATTTCATGTTGCTTTGTTTGGGCATTTTTATCTTAGCGATCTTTTCCTTGTATACTATGGTTTCTAATTTTATGTTTTTATGTGTGTGTGTGTGTGTGTTTGCATGTTTCTTATACTTTCTCTCTGTCTCTCTCTGTGTCTCTCTGTCTCTCTCTGTCTCTCTCTCTCTCTCTCTCTCTCTCTCTCTCTCTCTCTCTCTCTCT
>JADRCH010000015.1:12783825-12824849 GCA_019843965.1 Rhynchomys soricoides | reverse complement strand
TCTCTCTCTCTCTCTCTCTCTCTCTCTCTCTCTCTCTCTCTCTCTCTCTCTGCTTTAACTCTGGCTTTCACAAGATAGTCTGGGTGGTCCAAGAATAGCTGTTCACACTGGAGAGGCTAAGCATTATGTAGTTGTGAAGTCCACATCAAAAGCCCAAAGGGCTGGGTTCTGATGTCAGGGTGGAAATACAGGAACAGCAGTAGTCATTTAGGGGCTATCTCAGTTATCAGAGAGTGTGATACTTTCTCACTCACATTCGGGTCATTTTTATTTTATTTTATTTTATTTTTTGAGTTTATTTTTTTCCTACTTTATTTACATTTCAAATGTTTCCCCCTTTCCAGATCTCCCCTTTGGAGCCTCCCCATTCCCTACCCCCTCCCCTGCCTCTATGGGGGTATTCCCCCACCCACCCACCCACCCACTTCTTGGCATTCTCCTATACTGGGGGATCTAACACCCTTAGGCCCAAGGGCCTCTGCTCCCCCTGATGGCCAACAAGGCCCTACTCTGCCACATATGTGGCCAGCACCATGGGTCCCTCCATGTGTATTCTTTGGTTGGTGATTCAGTCTCCAGGAGTATCGAGGGGTCAGGCCAGTTGTCACTGTTGCTAGTTGTGATGGCAGTTTGGATACACCAAAAAGAAGTGGTGAAGCACTTCCCTAATGTAGCATCCCAGAAGAAACCAGTCTAATGAGTCCTCCTTTTACTATATATTCATTCACGTTCAGAGTTCTGGGTTCTTGGTGGCCGTCTTCCGCAGGTTGGCAGTGCTCCACAATGGTCTGCTGATAGAGGGTGTGTGACTCTTTGGGGTGTGTGTTAGGACAGAGACAGAAGGACAGGCTTCAGAAGGCACTTTAAAGAGGATCGAGGGGAAAAGGTCGTTTGGTTTGTTTGGTTGGTTTGTTAGTTTGCAGGTTTGGTTTTTGTTTTTTGCCTGTTTGTTTTCTGAAGAGAGAGGGAGAGGGAGAGCGAGAGTTCTCCCTAGAGAGAATTTGAATGTCGAGGGAAGTGGGAAGTGTCAGGGAAGACGGTGGAGGAGGAACTGTGATCAGAATATATTGTATAAAAATTTTTTTTTCATTAAAAACAAAACAGAGTTACCCTTGGTTGAGTACTGCTTTAACTTTAGTGGTCACCAATGGAATACGTTGCTCACGTGGTTGGACACATGGGAATCTTTAGAAGGCAGAGCCTAGTGGATGAACCTAGGACACCAGGATCTGGCCACTTAAAGGATACTGGGACCCTGACCCCTTTCTGTTTTCTTCTTGGCTGCCATGAGCCAAGCAGTTTCCTCTGCCACCAGCTCCCACTAGGATGTATTGCTACTGCCATGGGGCCCAAGCCACCATAGACTGTGATCTCTGGGAACCATGAACCAAAAAGAAATCTCTCTTTATAACTTACAATTGAGCATCTCTTGTATTTTGTCACAGTGACAGAAAGCCAAGTAACATATATAACCACTTAATTTAATAAGAGAGTTTGCAGGGATGGAAATGTAAAGTTTCAGTTTTATACATTTTAAGAGCTCAATTTTGTTTTCTGTGGAAGCCAATTAGGAAATGTCCAACATCTTTTAATGCATGGCTGACTGCATTCAGGTCCCATCTTAATATGGGAACCTTAGGGTGGTAATTCTGAGCCTCTTCAAGCATTTGTTTTCATTCTTAGGTCCACAGAAAACCCAGGACATAGCCCACAGTAACAATCCTCGGGGCACTTGGGAGGCAGAGGCAGGCAAGCAGATTCTGTGAGTTCAAGGACAGTCTGGTCTACACATCCAGTTTCAGGACAGCTCATGCTACATAACAAGACTATCTCAAACACACACACACACACACACACACACACACACACACACACACACACAACAAAAACATAACATCAATAACAAAACATTCTTCTCAAAATAAATAGCAGTAAGAACTTACAATAGTAATTTTGCATTACAAGATCAAGACTCACATACAACACATTATCACAATACACAAGGAGAGCTTAACAGAAATCTTCCTTAGTTCCTTTTTCAGTTTGCTTTTCATTGCTGGGATAAATACCATGACTGAAAGCAACTCGGAGGAGGAAAGGGTTTATTATAGCACACAATTCTCACCCAAACCCCTGAGCCACCAAGGCAAGGAGCAGGTCTGAACCAAGCAAATAGATGAATTTGAATCATTTGTCCCTACTGAGATGGTGGCTTAGAATGGCAAATCCATTCTTATACAGTCTGGAGGCCAGTGGTCTCTGGTTAGTTTTCTTTGTTTCTTTCTTTGTTTGTTTGTTTCTTCCTTCCTTTCTTTCTTTCTTTTTTACTAGTTGGACTTCATCAAAATTGGGCATTTTTTAAATTTCTTTTAAAATGTGCTCCTAAAGACACCAAAGGCAAATTTTACACTGGGAGAAAGTAGCCTACAAATGAAGGCTGCAGACAACATATATCCGTTTTTCAAGTCAGGGTTTCTCTGTGTAACAGTTCTGGCAGTCCTAGGACTTTCTTTATAGACCATGCTGGCCTTGAACTCATAGATATCTGCCTACCTCTGCCTTCCATATATTAGAGACTCTTATAGTTTAATATTAATGGTACAACCTGATGAAAGTTGGACAGCAGGCTTGCACAGTCACAAAGCAGGACTTGTAGGTGCTAGGCAAATCCCTTGTGGGCACATGGAAGAGTACTTGAGAGAATTCTTATCAGGAAGGGAAGATAAATCATATAATCAAAGATCACTAACCACTCCAGGGTTAAAATTCAAAAAGACTGAGCATCAAACCCAGGAGTGTGGTTCAGTCGTAGAGTGCTTGTTTAGTCCCTTTGAGGTCTAAGATTTGGTTCTTAGTAAAGTAAACGAAACAAGTGAGCAAGTCTTGTGCTGGCAAGAGTATAGTTTGATCGCTACTATTGTACACACTGGTGGAAATGCAGTGTGGCAAAGCCATTGGAGAAGTATTTTGGTGATTTTCTTAAAGCTGAACATACTTCTTAGTGATTCAGTCCAGCCTTTCTTCTCTTAGGTCTTAGGAAAGATGGTGTCCTGTTTGACTCTCCTCAGAGTCAAGTAACTGTCATCTTGGGGAGTTCAACTGTGTTATTGCCAAAGATCACTCCAGCTGGGCTTGCTAATTGTTTGTACCCCCTCATTAGAGGGGCAGGGAGGGTCAGAAGACTCCATCCAACTGCTATCTACCTGGTGTACACAATGATGCCTTAATTGCTCATGGCTTGGGAGGGGCTGGGAAAGCTAGGGTGGAAGGATCCATCTGTGGAGCCATGGGGAAGCCCTCTGCTGAGTAAAGACTTTATAAGTGTGGCCAGTTGGGGGAGAAGTGCCCACACCAGTGTAGCTCCTCACCTGCTCTCTGTAAGGAAGCCAAATACACTCTCTGGTTCACCAGAGTGGACTTAGTGGTATCCTGCCTCAGTTTATGGAGAGGACCTTGGGAAGAGGGGGTAAACTTTGCTTTGTATCACCCCAGGAAAGAAATTTTAACAGCAGATAGACACAGATAACCAGCCACTGCTGGGTGTGAGCGATCATACATACTTTATTTGGAATAGCTCAAAGCAGAAAGCACGCCATTCATTGGGAGGGTAAAGGAAATCTCTTTTTCCCTTTCCCTCTGTTTTAGAGAGTTTTCCTGCAGAGTCTGGGTCTTATAATGACCTTTGAAATAAAGATGGATCATTAGGGACTGAACCCAATCTCCAGTGTTTACAGTGCAAGGGTGTTTCTTAGGTCTGTTCAAATAAACACACCTTAGGAATTAGCTCATGGCTCTCTTGCAGGAAATGTACAGCAGACAGCAAGAAGACGTTTAGTCTCCTGGAGATAAGAGAAGGTATTTTTTTTTCTTCCCTTTTCTCCATAAAATGTGTTAAATTGCTTTCTCTCTCTCTCTCTCTCTCTCTCTCTCTCTCTCTCTCTCTCTCTCTCCTTTCCTTCCTTTCTATTTTCCTTTCTTTCTGTATGTGTTCCTGTGTGTGTGTGTGTGTGTGTGTGTGTCCCCGTGTGTGTCCATGTGTCTGTGCTTGTGAACCCTTGAGTTCACTGGAGCATGGGCATCTCAAGGGCCCATGTATGAGTATGTATGAATAACGGCTGGCAAAAACCAGAACCCTGGAACACACTGCATGACTTATAGGCAGCACAACAAAAGGAGTGTCCCCACTCCTTAGCAGTCCTTGCTATAGAACCTGTGTGGGCAGGTGGCTAGGATGACTTTCTTAAATAGCCAATATAGCAGGCCTTCCACACCAATGTCACCCCTTGCTAGCTAATAAAGTAGTTTCTTGTACCTGCTGTTATCAGGCATCTTGTTCTTAGGGCCAGATCATCCTTTGTCTTCAATACCCCAACTAGATGAGTGTTTAGAGACACTTTTGTCTAATAAAATGTAAGAATGCATTCTGGGACTGGGTTCAGTGTCAGCACACCTACCTAGCATGCCCAAAGCCCCAGGTGCAACTTCCTGCCAGCTCCTAAGGAATTACTGATTTGTGCAACAAAACAGATGGTTTTCAGAATGGTTATGCTCTGGGAAAGATACAGACACAAAATATATGACCATGGTTTTATAAGTTTCTATGTCCCTAAGGGTGTATCCGGAAGGCAAGGAAGCCTCAAGGGAAATGGAAACAGGACATTTTAAATATCACTGCTTGAACTTTTGAAAGCTCTCCCCTTTCTCAAGATTGGTCCTTTTACTACATAGTAGTAGTAGTAGTGTTACTGCTACTACTAATTCTCAAGAAGGGGATAGCTGGGTCATATGGCATATGGTTGGGTTTTTGTTGTTGTTGTTGTTGTTTTTGTGGCTTTCTTTTGTTTTAGTTTTTAAGGAACCTTCATAATGATCCCTGAAATGGCTGTACTGGTTTTCTTTCTCTCAGAATGTGTGATGCTCCCATTTGCCATTTGTTTTGTTGATGACAGCCATTCTGACTGGGTGAGATGCCTTACATTTGTGACTTAAAGAAGGTGCAATGGAACATGTGAAGACACAGGAACAGGCAAGGATTCTCTGAGGGTGCTGCAGGAACTAACAATGCCACTTGACAACTGCTGAGCTCACATTACAGAGTTTCCCCAGCAAAGAAATCAAGAGTGAGGGGACAGATCACAGTGGGTCCTCTGTGAGGCCCAGACTACCCCCATGATCTGTCTCCTCATGCCTCCCATGCTCAGGGCTTACAGGTGTCTACTACCCACAAGCATGCTGAATATGTTATTCAGGACATCAGGAAAAACATTATCTGGCAAAGCTTCTTCTAGCCTGAGTCTAATGAAGGTTGTTTGAAGCCCTCAGGCCTTCCCAGTTCCTGTTGGCATTTCCTGAGAGACAGACATCTGATTGGTCTATATTATTCCCAATCTACATAGAGGTTGCCTGTGCTTCTTTGAGTTGCATGCCTGCTCAGTCTTTCCAGGTAGGAGCATTAGTGTAAGAGACACTGACCCAAATGACATGGAATGAAGATAATAAAACCCAGAGGTATATAGCACATGGAAGCAGAGCCAGGATGCAGAGCAAAGAAGATGTGTTCTGCTACTTCTTAATGTTGAGAAGGTGGGACTGGCTGCCCCGGTAGTGTTGAGAAGACCAGCCCAACACTTGAGGGGCTGGAGGTAGAATACAACAGAATTGTCTGTCTCTTTATCCTAGCACACTTTGTGTCTGGGATGTCTCAATATTTCCTAATACTGAACTTAAGATACAATCAGACATTTCCCTTGATCCTTTGTCTGTTGGTTACTTTTTATGGTCAGAGCAGAATTCATAACAGGGAGGGAACTGGAATTCAATCTTACCACATTAACCAGGTCTCTAAAACTATACATCAAAGTGTCCAAGGAGGAGATGGGGCCCTCAAGTGGGAATTTTTGGGCCAGCACTGGAAGCTTCCTAGTAACCTGGGAGACTTTATTGTAGAGAGTTTCTTGGACATATCAGGTGAATCTCTTTCAACAGATCTGAGTGACACCAGCAAGGGTAGGTTTTGATGTCAGGTTGTTCAGATTCTCAGCAAAGTGTGTGCTCTTTGGTGATTGCAGGATTCCCATCTCTTCCCACTCTGTCTTCACTAGCTGAACCCTCCCCAGGACTCCAGTACCATAGCCTTAGAGTCAAAGGCAATGATAAGCTATTCTCATTAGGCCAACATAGAGAGGTGAGACATTTGTCTTTTCCTTCTGAAATCTTTGTAAGTCTTGGTATGTCTGCAGTGCATGTTTCTGAGCTTTTTCAAACTGGAAGTTCTCATTTCCTATCTGGTGAATCTGAATTTGGAACTCAGCTGCCATGCTGTGAGGAAGCCTAAGAGGTCTTGTGGAGATACACATTCAAAGAGGAGAGGAAGCATCCAGCCCAAAGTCCAAACTGAGATAACTGAGATGATACTCTCCCCATAGCAAGGACTGTATTGCCCCTACAGAAAAAGGTCTTCCCTGATGGTGTCACAGAGACAGAGAGGAATAGCTGTCATTATGTGCAGGATTTATTGGAGAGAACTGAAGAAACCTGGACTGGAGCTCACAGAGGCTGATGAGATGGCTGAGCACCACTCTCTGCCCATTTGACCGTTAAGCAGCCATGTGACTCAGGATGGATTTCTGAATTTTACAAATTTTAATTTTTCCATCATGAGTTTCCAACACTGGTCTAAACAGGATAATTAAGAGTCAGTGGTTTTATGAAACTTCGTGTCTCTTCACATGCAGCGCACACCTTCTTCCTAGAATTCACCAGTGTATTAACATTGTGTCTTTATCTCAAGCAAGAACGAGCATCATGATTTTACTAATCTAACACCTAGTAACGGATTATCAGGTCATATGCCCCTGATAAATAATTGTTGAATGAACAGATGATTGTATTATAGATGGCCTTGTTCTTAAAATCCATGGTAAGAAAACCAATGGAAAGCGAAGGGTAGGAAATTCTAATCCAAGGGTCATCACACACTGGCTTAGAAGTCAACTTTTAGCTTTGTCACTACCTGGGGATAGTTTTAGTCATGAAATTGGTTTTGATATACAATGTGCTTTAAAGAAAGATCTCTAAAGCTTTATCAACTTTGTTTTAAAGAGATCTACAGATAAAAACAATCTCAACGAACTTCCACACAGTGAGAATAGCCACTTGGAATGGAAGCTGTGTAACACGACATTGGATTTCATGTCTGTATTTAGAATAGAGTTTACAATATTTAAATTAAAATTAAAGATGAAAATTTGCATCATTTATAGAAACCATGTGTTGAAAACACTGAGATTTGTTTTTCTGGCTGTTTCTTAATTGATCGGTGGCTGTCCCATTCTTGATGCCTGCTACCTGTTAAACAGATGACTTGGTGGTGTCTCAGTAAGAATTTCAGAATGTTTAGAAGAAAGCCAAAGGCAGAAATCTCACACACATACACACACACACACACACACACACACACACACACACACACGCAAAAGTTTCAAATGTTCTCCTAAATGTCCCCCAGATGTTGAAGGCTTGGCCCCTCGGTTGTGGTACCATTAGAGAGTGGTAGATTCATTCTGAGATGAGGCCTAGTGCAAATAATTTTGAGGTATTCCCTTGATTAAGCTTGCGGGGAAGGCCATCTCTTCCTCATGCCCTCTTTAGTTCTGGTGATGAGATGAATGGGTTTCCCTTGCCCTGTTCTCTCAGAGTGATGTCCTCACCCCAAGCCCAAAACAATGGGGCCACCTGACCACACTTCTAAATCCTGTAAGTCATAATAACCCTTGAGTCATAATAAACCCTTTCTTTGTATATATTATCTCAAGGGCACATTACAGAAACAGAAAGCTGACTGACACTTATAAGCAGATGTTGGGGGCTCTGCCTTGAAGCTCGTGTGATCTTTTTTTCTCCATCAAGACTCTGGGGGTGTCCACTTGGCCTCTAACCATAGGGACCCACATGATAAGTTCTGGCCTCAGGCACTACTGTTGTCCCAGAGAGTTCATTGGAGCTGACTGTCTGGAAGAGGCAGTCAGGAAGGCTGTATTTGGTCTGCCAAGGTTGAATCCTGTTAATAGTTGGGGATTTCCTGTCTTAAGAGCAAAAAAGGTGTAGCCACGCCAAGCATAATTAAGCACTTAGCCTCAGACACGCTTTGTAATTTATTCATAACACCAGCATATGGTTTGTGTCCTTCTGGGAATTTAAGGTTATTGCATTGAGAGGAAGAGAAAGACATTTTTCCCCCTCCTGAAGTTTCTCACTTGCTTCTGAACTGAATTTTCTCACTTGCTGCTTCTGTGATGTCTCCAGCAGGAAGGAGTAAAAATGTTGCTTGAGTCCTGTTCTTGTACACCAATGGATTCAAGGTCTTTAAGCTATAAGCAGTTTGAGAGTTCCTATAATCTTCCAGGATTCTGCCTACCCTTCTTGTACAGAGAATTGGTACGTGCGCCCTCTCGCCCGTGTGTGTGTGTGTGTGTGTGTGTGTGTGTGTGTGTGTGTGCCCTCATGTGTATGTCAAGGAGAATAATGACTGAGCCAAGGGCCTCATGCATGCTAGGTGAACACTCTGCATCTGAGCTGCATTCCTCACCTCACTTTCAGACTCATGAAGGCTTTGAAAACAACCCTTTCATTCTGATTGTTGAGATGAATAAATAACTCATTATTTTCCTATCTTAATCCCAGACTGTGTTTTTCTAGACTATTAAGTACTTCTCTGTTGCTATCTATCTGTATAGATATATCTAGCAATCATCTATCTAAACACAGATAAACTTGGATATATTTATTAAATACAATGTTCTAGAATATGTAGATATTGTGGATTGGCCACATGAATTATATAAATTATTTGACATATGTATCCTTTATGTGAGGAGAATACAAATTGGTTTGGCAGTCTTTATGGTTGCAATAATTTTGTTAAAGGCTTTTCAAAATAGTCTTTATTATGTAGCTCTGGCTGTCTTAGAAACAATTTTGTAGATGACATTGACCTCACAAATTCACAGAGATCTGGCTGCCTTTGCCTCCTGAGTGCTAGAGTTAAAGGTGACACACACACACAGCCGTATATTTTCATTAACCAGTTGTCACCATGATGTACATAAAGTCTTTCTCTTAGATTTATGCCAAATTTTCCCATCTTTAAACTCTGATACCTACTGGAAATAAAAGCCAACCTATTTATAAACAATGTGTGCAAGCCTGTATCTATGATCATGGAAACGTTATATGAACTAAGCTGAGGTGACAGGCAGTGGAAGTAACTGCAAGTAAGTAGTGGTGAGCAAGAGAAAGACAGAGACAGAGAGACAGAACGGCAGAGACAAACAGAGAGACAGAAGGAATCAGGGAAAGCTGGACATAGAAAAACAAGTACTAGAGATTGGGGTTCCAAGAAAGGCTGACTAAAGAGAGGCTGGATTTGATTGGCACATGAAATACATGCATGTATTAAGATGTCATGCCAAACCTCATTAATACGTGCAATTTACTCATGGTAATGAAAACTAACACCAACATCAAGCTGCAGAAATTTAGAATTGAATGGGACAAGATAAGGGCCCTCTACCACAGTACAGGCTACATTATGCTGTATTGACAATGAGCCTGCTGTGGCTCACAGCTACCTGTGACATCCAGTTCTAGAGTCTAGCCTCTACAGACAGACGTGACATACACTCACAGAGACATACACACTCACATATCAAAAATTGGGGGAGGGGGGTATAGTGCTTGTGGCCAAATCTCTCAGTGGGAGCTGACTTGCATTGCGCTCTGCCCCCACCCACCCCCTCCACACAAATTCATTAAACAACGAGAGATTGAGAGATTCAGCTACACTGTGGTTTTAATAAGGCCCCCAAGCTTCATGAACTGAAAACTTAATCCCCTGGGCAACAGTGTCTCTCCGTATAGTATAACAACTTAATCTGTGATTGGGACTATTGTTATAAAGGAAGTAGACTAATTACTACAAGAGTAGGTGGCTTTGTCATAAAAAATCAAGCTCAGCTTTGAGGGATCCCCTCGCCTCCGTGCCTGTCCTCCTTGGGTGTGGGATGAAGTCTCATTAGATGACAGCACCACGGGACTAGTAAGCTTCCACTGCTTATAAATTACCCAGTCTTGGGCATTCTGTTATGACACCAGAGCACAGGCTCAGACAGCGTATGGGAAAGCAAACCTTCCCCACACCTAGAGTAGAAGGTAAGTGAAAATCGGGGAGGGGGAGACTCAGGCTGGAAACCTGAGTGCAGGCCCTGTTGGCAGGGCCTTAGGTAGAGAGTTTTGAGTGGAGACCGGGACACTTTGGGAGTCTAACCACCCTGTGGCCATTTCCCCTTCTGATGCAAGGGAAAAGTGAGCCATGCTGATGGAGAGATCTGTACTAGAAGCAAAGTGGGTTCTGCAGATGTCACAAGCTGTTCTGGGGCCTGCTGAGGGCTAGCTGTCCCTAGAGAACTCTATGAGGCCATTCTTTCCCCATGGATGCTACCCTAATGGAGATCCCTGCTCATGGTGAAAAGTCCTGATTCCAAGAAGCCATGATCCCAAGAAGTATTCCTGGTCCCTGGTGGAGAAGTTGTGGATGCTGCTGCCAACTTATATTGTGGTTGGTCCATCTCAGGGATAGGAGCATGACCTTGTGCACTGAAGATAGAGGAGCCAAGAGGGAGGAAATGAGTGGTGGAAACAAGCAAGACAGGGACATAGCAGGGAGAAACACTCCAAGAAATGGGAAACAGAGAGAAACAAAGGTTCTTGTAAAGAAGAGCAGGAGAGGTGGCAAGAGGTTGGAATTCTTGCAGAGCCACAATAGAAACAATAGTAAGCAAAGATGTTTTGTTGATCCAGGGAATCTCAAGTCTCAAGTACCCGAGAAAGCCATTTGGAGAGTCTTTGTGTCTTATGGCTTGCCTGCACATCCAGGCTGTCACACAGGCTCTCCCGGTAGTGCTCAACTAACTACCAAGAAGGAAACTCACTGTCCAGATGGTGCCCTGTGCCTAGACACTCTTGATCCTTGGAGCTGGTCTGGAGGACTCCAGTGGGGAGAGTGGTGCCTCCTGATGGGGCTGTGGCTCCCTCATTCAGTAGACCTTAGCTTTTAAGCAATTTTTTCCACCCATTTTGATCACAGACTTTTAGGAACTTGGTTAACATTTGGTTAAATAAGAATCTTCAGACAGCCGTGCATTTTAAAGTACTGTGTGTCTGTGGGCAGAGGTGTGTACACACCTCTATGTGTGTACCTGCATGTGGAGGTCAGAGAACCAATTCGGACGTTGTTCCTCAAATGTTTTCCACCTTTTGTTTGAGAGGGATCATTCTGCTGGCCTGGAACTTTCCCAAGCTGTCTAGGACAGCTGATCAGGGTTCACTTATCTTTGCCTCGCATCTCTCTCTGGCTGGGATTACAAATGTGTTCCATGGCGCTCAGCGTTTTACTTCATCCTAAATGTCTGCACTCAAATCTTCACACTTGTAAAGCAAAGGTTTTACTGAGTCGTGTCCATGCCCCTTAAGGATTTTTAAAATCATTCTAAAGCACGTAAAAACCATTTTGCCTTGATTATCCCAATTGATATTTTTATCATTGAAAATTTTTATTTGCTCATTGAAATGTTTATATATTTATGCAATGTATTTTGATCCGTTTAGTATTATTCAACTCTGAATGTTAAAAAAAAGAGAGAGAGAGATAAAAGCAGATGGGGGATTGGTTTATTACAAAAGACACAGCTCAATTCCATTTTCCACATAGAATCCATTACCAGGGCCTAAAAGACACATGATGGTCATTGTATTTGGAGGATTCTAAGCTGTAGGTTGACACAGTTATGCCCTGCACACTGTATATCTGACTTCAAATATTTGCATTTATGTATGTATATATATGCAAATGTGCCACATATACACTACACACACACACACACACACACATACACGCACACACACACACACACACACATATGATTACATGGTTGGTTGTGGTCCAGCTAATGCAACAATGGCTGGCTATGAGCAGAAAATCCATGAATTCAGAGGTTACTAAGTGCATGAGCCTGATGTCTCAGTTGGCCTTCAGTATATGCTAAAGTCCTGAAGAAAGGGGCTGTAACGCCGGTGAAGAAATGAGCTTGCTAGCATGCATGGACAAGCAGATAAAGAGCAGAAGCTTCCTTCTTCCATGCTCTCATATAGACTTCCAGCAGAAAGTGTAGCCCAGATTAAAGGTGCCTCAAGATCCAGATCAAAGGCATGTGTCTTCCTATCTCAAAGGTCCAAGCTAGAAGTGGATTCATCCATTTCAAACCAAGCAAAATTCTCATAGGTATGCCCTTTAATTCTGGCGTGTAGCTTATTCCAGATGTATTCAAGTTGACAACCAAGAATAGCTGTCACAAGTCCAACCCTTATAAACTTGACACACCATCAGATCTTCTTGTGTCATGATTAACTTCCAAATGAAAACAATAGCACATCATAATAATGCCTAAATATAATATAACTATCCCCTGTACAACTGCAAATGCATCATATATTTAGCCAGGTCATAATTATGCCTAACATAATATAATTAGCCATGTATAACTGCCAACACATAAATTTTGAATCAGTGGCAATGTCCTTTGGGGAACATCCTTTTAATATCTCCAACTTAAATATGGTAACCGAGGATAGCCTTAATTGATGTTACAGCACATGATAAAGAAATGGAAAGAAAACACATATCTATACAAATATGTTCTTAACAAAAGACAACAGAAACTGTCATGCCATACTATAGTTCTCATTTTCACAACTGGTCACGTGGCCTTTCTGGCATTTGTAAGTACCTTCCTCTACTATCCATTCTGTAGTCCCTCCACCCTTAGCAAGAACCTCAGCATGCCTTGGCTCTTTTCCTGGAGGAGTGACCCCTTCATTCCTGAGGTCTGCGCCCTTTGTTATTCTCCCTGGGTTAGGCTGTTACAGCTCCCCCTTGACATTATTCAGACACTCCTATGGCACAGAAAGACTAGCTGAAGTTCTTCTTGCCCTCCCAGTCCTTGACAGAATCTGTGATGTGTTTTCCCATGTACCTTGTCCCTTCTTGTCTCAAGAACCTATTTTTCTCAGGGAAATGTAAGCCTTATGTGTCTGATCAGTCACTTGTCATTCGGCAAGCTGCTGATGAGGAAATGCTTCTGATACTCAGAGGACCTGAGGAGCTGCCACAGGCTTGAGGCACATGAGGCTAGTCTAACCAAAGTCAGACAAGGTGCATTTCCTGGCATAGAAATCCAGGAGAAATCATACCAGACAAAACCACACAAGTCTTTCCTGTCCCCAACCATCTTTTTCTCTTAGAAAAATCCATGGCTCAGGGTCATAACTAATCTCAGGTGACAGAGGACCCTAAGAAGCTCCAGCTCCAGCCTGATTATTAAGGTCCAGCTTGGTCTCAGTTTCAGCTGGAATTGAGCTTCTCTCCTTGCATCTTTCCTTCCGCTTGAGAAGGTGAATGGGCACCATGCATGAGGAATAAATCCATTTTCAAAGGCCTGAGACTAGCTTTCAATCAGGAAAACAGCCAATGCCTCTAGTCCACTCTGATAAGCAACAGGCAAATGCTAATGAAGCACTCTGATAGCAGATCTATTTTTCTAAAAACTATAGACTTCTAAGGGAAACCGTTTGTTCTGGGGTCTGCCCAGCTTTCCTCATGTGTGTCTCAGTGCTAAACTAGCATTGATCTGTGAGAAGCCTCGCTGCAGACTGGCTGCTGTGGGCTGTACTGAGACCCATAGTCAGTACAAACACAGACACACAGACCCACAGACACACACAGACAGACACATGCACATACATACCCATGTTTGACACCAGTGCACATTCATACACACGCACACACACATGCATACATGCACACACACGCACACACACACACACACACACACGTGCACACTCTGCTTGCTCTGTTCTGTGGAGAAAACATAAACACATACACCTGTTTTAGGAAACTCTTTTACACAGAGGTAGGAACAATTAGTTTTCTGGGTCAAACAAGCTTAATTATAACCCTTAATTGAAGTAGACACAACATTCTCCTATGTCCAAGAAGATAAAAAGTCGCCATTCCTTAGCCACTTATGAGTTGGGATAAGTCTGACCATGTTTGAGGACTGATGCTGTGTCTGTGCTGTTCAGAGACAGGAAACTCAGCTCAGCGAGGCACAGGGATGAGGGACAAGTGTGATGCAAGGACCAACCAAGGGCTCTGTTCTCTCATTCATCCATAGACAGGAAACAGCTACTTCACTGTTCTTGAGCTACCCCAGAGGTCCATGAAGGCATGGGAAACAGCCTACCACTAGGCCTGTTCACCTGGTTTATTCTATCTGGGTTGCATTTGGATCTGTAAACAGTTCAAATACAGCTGAGGAAATATCCCATTGACAAGGTCATAAAGTCATTTTCCAGTTTGTTCTCTGTGTTTGATTGATGCTGATGAGGGGTTCATTTGGGATATAAACATGTCCCATAGGGTACCAACTAAGAGCTGCTCTGTCAAGCTAGGCACCTATGATGGAGAGTGTTGTGGTTTAAATACACGTTGTTCCCTTCGAAACTCATGCTGCAGTTCAATCTCAGTTACAAAATGTTCAGAAAGGAAAAGTCTACATCCAGGTGTGGTGTGTAGTGGTGGGGCAGGTCAGGATTAGAGTGTCAAGGTAGAGTCCCATGATCGTGTGTGTGTGTGTGTGTGTGTGTGTGTGTGTGTGTGTGTGTCATCGCTCAAGTGTGAAGGGTACACTTGTGTTGTGCACATGCGAATATGTACAATTGAATGTGGAGGTCAGAGAAAACCTCAGATGTCATTTCTCAGGTGCCATCCACCTTTGTCCCCTTCAGACAGATTGTCTTACTGGACTAGAACTGATGGAGTAGGTCAGGCTGGCTAGTCAGTGAGCCCTAGTAATCTGTGGCTCTCAACCTCCCCAGGGCTGGGATTACAGGTGAGCTATTTGAGGGAGGGAGTGTCCTGGAAATCAAAGTCAGGTCTTTGTCCGTGGGAGGGAAACACTTCCCAGCCATCATCCCAGGCTCTATGATTGAATCTTTTCAAATAGACGGGTAAAGGGTACACCTAATTGCTAGAGTAATTGCTTAGCATTGGAGGACACACACACACACACACACACACACACACATCCTCCATCCCCCAAGTAGTCTGTTTTACCATGTACTGCCTTGGGACACTACCTCCACATCCAGACCTTTGACCTTGAACCAGAACTGTGAGCCAAAACCAAAAGTCTTGTTTGTAAGTTCCATAGCCTGTGGCATTGTGTTATTAGAAGCATAAAATGGACTAAGATACAGCAGCCTCCAGCCTCCCTGCTGTGGACTTATAGGAGGTCTGGGGTTGTGGGTACCCTTCTACCTGCTCATCCACTAATTAGAGAAGATGAGCTTCTGAGGTACAGTTCACAAATGCAGAGCAAGACCCATGGTGTCTGAACAACCTTGGCTTCCTAAATTCTGGGTAGATTTTAAAAGATGGTGAAGAGGGCTGGGAAGGTGGCTCAGTGGTTAAGAGCATTGCCTGGTCTTCCATAGGACCAGGGTTCAATTCCCAATGCCCAGCCATCTGTACTCTAGTTCCAGAGGAGCCAATGACCTTTTCTGGCCTCCCTTGGGCACCAGGCATGTAAGTGGTTCACAGGCATACGCATACATGCAAAACACTCATAATCATAAAATAAAATAAGACTTAAAATAAAAGAAAGTAAAGAGTTTTAATATTGGTTATACTGAGGGAACAGTCACATTATTTATCAACCCAATTATTTATCTAGAGTAAGATAACTTGAACACACACACACACACACACACACACACACACACACACACGAGCATGCTAAATGTATTAGTTTTCCTTCTTGTTGTGACAAAAAATCAATGATAGGAGCAACTTAAGGCAAGAAATTAATTTTAGCTTGTGGTCTTAGGGAACAGTCCATCATGGCAGGGAAAACATGGTGCAGTGCCTCGTGGTGGGGTGGCAGGAGCCTGTGACTACCACTTTTTCAATCCTGCTCAGTCAGGAAGCAGATCACTCAGGCCAGAACCAGAGCAGCGATCACCTTCAAAGCCCCCCTCCAACAACCACCCCCCACCTCCCCAACCCTCCTACCTAGCAGCCCACTTCTTACTAGTTAGGTCATTTCAGTTTTGTTTCTGTTGCTCTGATAAAACTTATGAGAGGGAAGGGTTTACTTCAACATACAGGTTGAAGGAAGGAAGGAAATCAAGGTGGGAAGTAGAAGTCAGGCTGTTTGCTCTTTCGCCAGCATGACCTCTAACTGAGGAAGTCACAGCCAGAAAAGCCTGATAGGAACTGGCAGGAGGCAGCTGGCTGGCTGGCTCACAGGCCAGCTTGTACTTATCAGAGTAGCAGCTGCATAGGGATGATGCCACCCACAGTGGGCTGGGCCCTCCTGTATCCCTTAACAATCAGGACAGTCGCCCACAGCCATGCTCACCGGCTAATCTTATCTAGGCAGCTCCTCAGTGGAGGCTTGGGTGACTCTAGACTGTGACAAGTTGATGGTAAAGCTAACTGGGAGGAACAGACTCTATGTCCTAAAGATTCTATAATGCCTCAAAACAGTGCGCTTGGCTGAGGACCAAGCCTTCAAATGTAAAAGCCTTTGGGGGAACATTTCAAATTCAAATATAACCCTAGGGTTATAAATATATGTGTTATATATGTGTGTGTTATAAAGACTTTGGCTTTCTTCTTCGAGAATTTCATATATGCATAAAATGCATTTCCATCATTCACCCCCTTCTGCCACTGAGGTTTCTTTCAAACTCTCCCACCAAACTCCACCTCCAAATTTGATGTTCTCTTTACTTTTTTATAATCCAATGAGTCCAACTGGTGCTACCTGTGTGTGGTAGTGTGAGGCCACCATTCGGAGCAAGGACAACCTACCAGTGACCATATCCCCAAAGAGGAGTGCCTCTCCCAAGACAACCATCAATTGTCAATAGCTCCTCAACTGGGGGCAGGGGGGGGGGACGGTGGAACCTTGTGAGCCCCACCCCCACCCATGCTGGAATATTGAATGGCTTGATCCCATAGTGTGGAAGGAACCACAATGGAAGTTTGCCTATCTAGATTAAGCTTGAACTCAATCCTCCTTTTTTTTTTTTTAAAAAAAAAAAAAAAAACAAAAAAAAAAAACAAAAATCTTTCCCCACACAGATGGAGCACGTCTGAGACCAGCAGTGCATGCACCGTCAGGCTTGATGAAGGGCTTTCCTCAATGAGATGTGCAAGCCCCTTTATTCTATCTCAATGAGGAGGCTAGCTAGACTTGGGAGAGACTACCCAGAGTGGTCCCTCAGCGTCTGTGCTTTGCAAACATAAGTGCCCCAAAGCCAAGCGAAGCTCCCTTCCTTTCGATGAGGTCCAGATGACAAAACAAGACTGGCTTGAGCCCTGATAAAAAAAACAACACGACCAAAGGACACTCACGGAAAAACGGAATGAATTTAAATTCCCAGAATTTAGTACCCGCATCATCAGAGTCCCGCCTCCCACCCCCACCCCCTCTGTGGTGCTTGTCTCTCCTCTCATGACAAGAACAACTTTAATTTAGAAAGAGACTGCTTTTGCTGACAAGGTCCAAAGTGAGCTGCTTCTCCCATGATGGGCAACGCTTCCTCCTGCTCACATCACAAGCTCCTGACGGGGTGTTTAGAGATGAAATCCTTAGGAGAGACGTCTCTGGTACCCAGAGGCTGAGGGCAGATGCTTGGGGTTATTTTTATTTTAGGTTGTAGCAAACATAAAGGAAGTGTGTGGCTTTTGTTTCCAGCCATATGTGCAGCACACACAATAAAGGTCCACCACGAATCTGGGTGAGAGGGTTTGTGGCCACGAAGAGGGGAAGCATGAAAGGAGGTAGGAAGGGCTCGGAATGAAGATTAAAGCCCAACTTCTAAGGCTCCTTTAAGTTGGACCGTGTGGAGAAAAGAAAGGCCTGAATTATGTAAAAGCTGGCCAGCAGCCCACATCTGGCAACAGTCAGATTGTTTGGTAAGAAGCAGCCTCCCCCACCCCCCACAGCAGAGCTCAGTCCAGTCAGGATGGCCCTGGGGCCCTGGCATCACATGGGGACCTGGTAAGAGAGAGCATTTCTGTCCATCTGATCTTCTAGCCTGTCTTAGGGGATGTTCTCCTTTACCCCAGGATGGTCTCAACCCCAGGCACACTCCTGCAGGACCCCATGATCGAATTTTCTACAGATGTTCCAGAGTATTCCAGGGGAAACAGAATCCTTTCCTGGGGCTGCACTCATTCTCAGGGGAGCCTCCTCCCCTGCCACTCGCCCCCTGCCCCATTATAAGGAGTCACTCTTAATGCTAGCCAGGGTCATGTCCCCCCTACCCCACCCCCATGTTCACTACCTTCATTTGCTGTTATTGGGTCCAGACCTGAGCTCACGGGTGTGGAACAGGCTTTGCCTGTTGGAGGGCATATTATCACATAAACTCTAACCTGGCCAGTGCCTGTAGCTCAGACCCACCTAGCCTGTCGAAGGAACTGTGGAAATGAAGATAAACTTTTCCCAGAGGAATGGGAGCCTGTGGGGTGGGGGATGGGGACCAGGGGGACGGGTCACCAAAGCATTTTGGGATTCCTCAGACTCAAACCTGTCACTCAGTGCTGTTGCATTGTGGAACAGACTTCGAAGACAAGAACTGGTCAGGCAGGAAGGCTGCACTTCTGCCCCAGCACATGCAGAAGCCTGGGGGGCTCAGTCACAGAAAGAGGTCTAGAGGCCTCTTTTCAAAGTTAGCCCTGAAGTTTCTGTTCTGATTTAGGTTTGTTCATAAAAAGCACAGTTGGTTCCTGTTAAGTCAATAGCGTTTGAACTGTTGCTTAGATATTCATCTCCAGTAAGATCCGTCCTGACATCTTTGTGTGTGTGTGCTGTATTTCACAAAACCTGGCCAGTGCGTCTATTTTCTTCTTTCTGTGGGGAGAAGGGAGTTGAGAGTATGCAGATTCAAATCCACATTCTTGCTGCTAATCTTGTACTTCCATGCCCTGTGCCTTAGCTGCTACTCCAGAAGACAGGCTCTGCCTTTGCTCTTCTTCACAGCTGTAGTTTCCTATAAAACATGCCAACGCTTTAGCTCTGAGCTTAACTCTGAATGGCAATTTCAAAAGGTACAGCATGAGCTCTTGCTCAGAAGTTTATCCACACTGGTTACCAGCAGCCAGCTCATCTCAGAATGGCCTTCTCCTCAGGGATGCTATGGTTTGGGTAGGGCTGAGTATGTCCTGCAAGGACTCATGTGCTGGCAGCTTGGTGACCTTGTTAGAAGTTGGAGGGACTTTAAGAGATAGAGACTTGTGTTTCTAGGTGTAAAATCTGGACAAGGCTAGCATTCTTAGGTGTGCAGAATAGGCAAGGTTTCATAATTTTCTCCCGGGATGAGTTCTCTTAAGAATGGGCTGTGGTAAAATGAAGCCTGTGATATATTCTGCAAGTCACTTTCCATTTTCTCCCATTTGTGACCCAGCCAGGGATGCCTTGCTGGAAGTTGATCTGAAGGGGAACTTGATCATGAACTCTCAGATATGAGATAAATAAACCTTTCTTCTTTATAAAGCACTCAGCTTCAAGTTACTTTGTTATAGCAACAAAAAATGTACACAAGGAATGCCAGCCTGATAGATCTCATGCAAGGGCAGGAGGCAGGGTGCATGACTGCAAAAAGCATTCCATAACAAAGCAGTTGTGTCTCCAATCTCCTGGGACTCTGGATTGTAGAAATGTCTTAACTAGTTCAATTTAGCCTTAACTAGTTCAATTTAGTCTTGCATTTAGGAACCTCGGAAAGCAAGACACAAATGACTTTGAGAGACAATTTGGCAAGGTCCTTGAAAAGTACATCAAGGCATGTATCATATAGAGTAGGTCTGCCATCCTTATATATAAAGGGTTGGGATTGCTGGTCAGATAGGAGTGCTGATATCATAGCATAAACAATAATGCAAAACCAAAAACAATGATAGTAAAATATTTTTTAAATTCTCTGCATGTTAAAACTGGGCACTGGTTAAGACTAGCACATTATTTGTCTCATTACCAGAGATGACTCATTAGCCATAGCTGTCAATCAAAGAGAAGAGAAATGGAAGAGAAATGATGTACCATGTTCAGCCAGAAGTGATCTGGGCCCTTGTATGCATTAGCAAGTGATTCTCCCATAGAGGAAGTAGGATCCAATGCATCCAAATAAAAGCAAAGTTGTTAGAGCAGAGCCTGTGAGCAAGATAAGCCTGGGCTGAAGTCATGCTCTGTCATTTATGAGCTGTGAAATCCTGGGTAAGTCCCAAAGTCTGAGTAATGGGCAAGATCAACTATGTTATCACAGAACAAACAGAATTAACTAATACAAACACATTGGTGGTTTTGTACAAAGCTTGACTAACAGTGAACGAATAGTAATCAGGATGAATAATATCAGTAACATTTACTCTTATGAAATATTTATTAAGTGACAGCCCTTAAATAAAAATGAAGCCAGTTAGCCATAAACTCTCATCTTCTCTGACTCTACCTCTCAGTCTCCTACTTCAGCATTTTGGAAACATGCTTATTGTCTCCTGAAAGGGTCTGTGGCAGAGTCTACCTACCAGGAGCATGAGTGTGTGTATGAGTGTCTCTGTGTATATGCGAGTGTGCAAGTGTGTGTGTGTCATGTGTGTCTATGCATGTGTGCCTGTGTGTGTGTATGTTTGTGTGTGTGTGTTGGAAGTTCACGGTGTATTTCTAACATCTAACATTTCTGACAGATTTCTCTAAGATCTCCTGACAAATCACATGGATATTGAAACCAATGCAACCAACAACCAAACCAGCAAACTCAAAAACCAACAAACAAAACAAATAACAACAACAACAACAACAACAACCCAGAGATGGAAGTGGGCCTCAGAGAATTAAAAGTGGGTCCTAGGATGGATTTTTGGTGAACATGGGGAGGGTGTTGCCCTGGAGGGCAATCCACAGGAAGACATGGCTATGAAGAAGAGCAATGGCAGAAAGGTCAGTAACCCACTAGGGCGGTTACTAACAATGTCATTAAGGTAGCGTTCTTAAGGTAGAAATCCACTACTGACCATAGACTTGAAGAGATTTCAGTGGAAGACATACAGTGATGGGAGAGAGAAAACAGGCTCCTGGTGGACTTGCTGGGATTTGGAGGATTTAGAACTTCTCACGGGAACCTTTATCACATCACGTAGCCATGGAATGCCTATCAGCTGCAGCTCAGAGACTCACATCTTCCAGACTCACTCCTGCTTAGGTGCTAAGTCTTCAACGCTGTGACTGTACCATGGCCTGTCGGGCTGGTGTGACACTTTTCTTGATAGCTGATTGTGGAGTGGAGCAAAGGTCTAATAAGACTTGGTTAAGAATTGAGGATTAACAAAAAAGAATCAAAGCCCTGACAAAAGCATGCACTGGAAAGGAAGGAGAAAAGAATTTACCACTGGAAAAGGAGAAGACAGCACTTACTCAACCAAGGAGATGGTCAGTCTCACTTAAAGCCACCCAAAACAATCACTGCTAAATAGTAACCCCAAATGCTTGGGGTTTCCCAGCTCAGGCACTGACCCAACATTTATCTATATCTAAACAGTACATAGAAATTGGAGAGGGGTCATTTCCTCATGATCTTCACAACTTATGATCAGTCCACATGAAGAGTATTGGACCCTGAGAAACAAGGCAAAAAGCTTTGCCACTGGCTCTGTCAAGTGTGACTTGGGATACATGTGACAAGTGACCATGAGTACCCTTATCTCAGGTCCAATAGAAGTAGCTCAGTTAACTGGAAAGCCAAATGAGCTCACAGCACTGCTTTAGTCTCTGCTGCCAGAGCCATAGAGATCTAGTTCAGTGATTAGTGCATCTGAAGTCAGCCTGAGAAACACCAGCAGCAAGTGTTTCCCAGGAAGGAGCTAGTCTCCATCTTTATGCAAAGAGGCTGGACTTAATTTGGCCTCATCATTTCTACTTATGTGAAGTAAGAGAGCATGGCAGAGACTTCCAGTCATCCCTCAGGGTCCATGATCCTTTCATCCTTGTAGTAATAGAATCTCTGGAGTCTTTTCTGGACAAGTGATTTACTCAGGAGAGTCTATATCTCCCAGTATCCCTTGGAGTTACTCTAGTCAAAACAGAATGGTTGTACAAGGAAAATTACAATATGCAGATAATTCTTTAGAAGTACCCTTTAGGGTCTCTTAGAAAGACTTCTTGCTCAAATTACCTCAAGGATTTACTTCGAGAAGCTTGGAGCTGGGTGGTGGTCAGCTAGCCTGAGAAATGGCACACACGCTTAGGGATCAGCAACCTGGGTCTATTCCCCTTCAGGGAAAAATGTAGCTTGACTTTTTATGATCTTCACTTGAAATTGTCTTAATTTACTTTTCTGGTTACTGCGACAAATGGGCAGGCTGACAAAAGCAACTTTGAGGAAGACGGTTTTATTCTTGGCTCACAGTCCAGGGAGACACAGTCCATCACCACAGGGAAGCCATGAGAGTATGAGAAGCTTAGAGGTGTAGCAACAGGAACTGGAGCTGGTTGAATGCATTTTGTGTGTAGTTAGGAAGGGGGACATTTGAGATGGAGGCCTAGTTAGCCTGTATCACTTACGCCCAAGCCCAATCCCTGGCAGCTAGACACTGTGACTTAAGTCTACTGGTGAGAGTCCAAACAGGCTCCAGAGGCGTTGCAGCAGAATGGAAGATGCTAGGCTTCAGTTGCAGTCTGAATGTAAAACGCCTCCTGAAGGTTCGTACTAAACACTTGGTATTCAGCTTGCAGGTCAGATTTGAGAGACTGAGGACATTTTTGTTTGTCTATCTACCAGTCTGATTTTGCTTGTTTGATGTTTCTTCTGGCAATTTTAAATGTCATAATTTGTCAGATCGTTAGTAGTCTAGGTATTTTGGTTTTTGGTGTGGGGGGGGTGCTGCTTATTCAAGACAGGGTCTTACTGTGTAGACTAAGCTGAATTTGAGTTTACTGTGCGGTTCAGGCTACCTCAAACTCATGACCCAACTTTCCTGTCTCTACTGATTGAGTGCTGAGATTACAAATTTGCAGCATCACATCCAGCTAGCTTAGTTTAAAAATAAAATGAACTCACCAGAACTTGATGGGAAGACCCTATCACTAAAGACACTACACACTCTAGTCACAGTATAAGAAGAAATAAAGTCATTAATGACCAGGAAGTAGGAAGCTTCCTCCCGCTGGTTAACTTTTATAGTGTACTCAAGGTGTCTGTGTCAGCCACTGGATGGGTGTAAGGGGGTGAGGATGGAGTCAACAGTCTAATTCAGTTGTGAATCCTGTGAATTATAATAATGACACACATGACAGTATTTGTACATGTGGCACCAATGTTAGAGAGGTAACAACTGGTTTCTGCTTGAATTTAAGGACTACTCTGCAGGAGGAAGCAGATGTGTGGCACTATAAATCTAGCCAAAAACAAATTTCTTGGAAGTACATAGGCCCTAGGAGTGGATCTATTGCCTTTATTCTTCTAAATGGACTGCTAAGTGTCAAACTGTCCTCAAAATTTGTGTCACCTATACCCATAGATTAGCACAACTCTCAAGTCTCTTGATAGAAGTTTCTTCATGCAGTGCATGGTGGTTTACACAGAAACTCACAACTGGTTAAAGTATAGTGTGTGCCTGTGGCATAATCAGTCACAAATGGGGCATCTGTGCTACCTTCTCTGAAAAGGCTTGGGGACCCAGGACAGGAACACAGCTGCTTTGGTTGCCTGGTTAAGAACTGCACGAGATCAGGCCAGCATGGATGGAGGAGGTGATCACCAGCTCCCATCCCTAACTGAGAAGATACTGAAAGCTGATGGTTTATAAAAGAAAGTCAGTAAAGGTATAGTCCTCTGGTAGGTCAGCTGCTCCAGTGCACGGTCCCATACCTATGAGCTTATAAGCAGCAGAAGTTGGACTCAGCAGGTTATTTAAAAACAAAATAAAGGACATGAAGTTGGGAGGGGTGGATCAGTGAGGAATTAGAAGAAAGAGATAAACATACACTATGAGCATGTATAAAGTTCCTAATGAATTAATAAAAATATTATATTAAAAATAAGACTACTTGAAAAGATTAAACTCCGTGTAAACTACCCTCGGGACCTTGCTGTTTGTTGGTCAGTGTGTGGCCGTGCCTAGCTTCTGGAGGGTATACTGCTAAATTCAGAATAGGAAAAACCATGGAGAAGACTGCACACCCAGCGGCTTTTACTGGGAAGCGCCCCTGGATTGCTGTATTTGATTTCTCCTGGCTTGTTTACCCCTCTGGGGAACTTCCAAACACTGTTTTCCGTACACATAGTTTCCTGTGAACCACATGAACACCCACTTCCAATCAGCTCCCTGGTGCTGTGTCACGTGTCTGAATTCCAGAAACTCTCTTCAGGCAGCTCTGCATAGACAGTTCTGTCCCAAGCTGTCTGGCCTTAACCTGTGCCAGCACAGCTTGCTGCTCAGCCTCAGGGGCTCAGAGTCTGGGCTGCGTTCGGAGCATCTGGGCACCATCACAGGACACTTTTAAGGGCTGGGGGAGAAGGTTTTCCAAGAAGGGCAGAGCTGCGGGTGAGGTTTTTGCAAACCGCAGCACCTTCCCGTCAAGACTCATCATTAAACTGTATGCAGAGAATATGGGTGACCTCGGGAGTGAGTGCGGTCCACACTACAGGAAAAGACTCACCCAAAAGGGACCACTGTGACCATATAACAACACAGGCAGAATGAAAGGGATGCAGCCAAGAAAGGTGCAGTGGGAGGCAAGATCCAAAGATAACCCCTCCGCCTCCGGGGGGAGGGGGAGTCCCAGGGGCAAAATCCTTTGCCTCTAGAGGCAGGCTGTGATTTTTCAGTCTATAGGAACCGCCTGACTGACATCAAGACTAGACCCCCTTCACTCTTGGAGTCTAGAGTTCAGCAGGGCCAAAAGGACAAGGCAGTGAGCCAACTGAAGCCATGGTTATGGGCATCAAAGTTAAAAAGCTAATTAACTTTTCTTTTTTCGCCTAAGTAAAAGTTGCCAATAAGTCGAAGTCAGCATGAATTGGAGAGTTGAGAACATTGTAGAAAGGGCCTGAGAAAGGCCTCCAGGCTCAGGTCCTAGCCCTAAGGAGGCTGGCTTTGCACAGAATGGTTTGGAGCTCCCTGAATACAGTCTGCTTGCTAATGTCCAGTCATTTAGCTCTGTCTCTCTGCCTTAGTCACACTGGTTAAAGCCTTCCCTTGTGAGGCTGTGCCTTGACCTTCGATATCTACAGTTCACTTAACAGGTTGGCAAAGTGGCTCATCCAATGGATTGTGCTGAGAAAGAGAACAGGGGTGGGGGTGGGGTTGGAGGAACAAAAGGGAGCATGGCTCTAGGTCCCAAGGGGTGAGACCCGTCCAGAGCTGTCACTAAATGTTCCCAGCAAGCCACAAAGGAGAGAGAGTGAACCCAGGCTCCTCCTCCCTCATCTAGAACCTGTCTCTACCCCACCACAGGATTCGTTACCCACAGCTTAAAATTTACAATATTTTCTTTTGTTGTTTGGTGTATGTGTCTAAAACTTAACATTTCCTATGCCCAGAGTTTCCAAAATTCTTCACTCCGTTGGATTTGTCCTGATGGAAACATCCATTGAAATGGAAAAGGAGCAATTTCTACAGAGTAGAAAACACTAAATAGGGAAGATCAGCATTTGAAAGAGCCTGGTAGGTAGGCAGCATCAAGCCCCATGATGAGATAGGACCTGGTGGTCTCTGATCCTCATCCCATGTTCTGGAGTGCGATGTCTACCCATACTTTCTTAGCTACATGATTAACAGCTACTTAGGACACCTCAAGCAGAAGGCAGTGGTCCCAGGAAGAAAGCACTCACTAGCTTACCCACATTCTCATGTCTTAGACTCTGAGCCCTTTAGCATCTGACTCACCCCTTACCTTCCATCCTTCCACCCACGTGATTTAACTTGAGCTGGCTTCATATCATACTGCATAGACTCCGACTTGTTCATCAAAGCTGTCTGACACTGTAAGCCCAGTTCTCCCTGCCCAGAATCCCTCTTCGCCCTGGCTAGACATGATACAGTTGCTGGTATATCAATCCAAAGCTGGGAGAGATTTAGAAGAGCCCGTGGGATATCAGAACTATAGGCAAAGGAAGCCAAGTCCTATTGCTACCCCCAGCTTTCCTGAATGCTCATCCCTGGGCAATCTATGTGAGGAGAGAGAAAGAGAGACCAGCTCCTTTAAGGGCCTCTGTGTAGCTCCATTTGCCAAAGGAGAGATAGTGACCATAAAGACAGGCAGACAGGCAACAGTGACAGGGACCACAGCAACAAGAGGGGTAGCTTGTCTTCACATTCCTGCCCACCAACAGGACAAAAAAGCAGTGTTCAGTGATGTTTCTGGGCATGACCCAGGGCTTCGTATTTTTCCCTCTATCTCTCTATTTTTCTCATTCACCTGAAATTTTCCAGTCTTAAATTCTTCCTGTGCTTCCAAGTAGGAAACAAGCCTGGAAAATGATGGTTTCTAGAGACCAGTATGCTATGTATCCAGCTCCTAAGTACTAGACACTTTAGTGACATGGTTGGTGGGTCACCATTCACCGTGTGGCTGGTGGGAGCTCACAGATTGGCCGCCCTAACTCACCTCAGATGTGCTCTAAAGTACCAGCATAAGAAATCACCATTGGGAGTTTGTGACTTGATCTTCACACTAGCTTCACAGTCCTCTGACGTTTTGTTCTCTGTTGGACTCTCGGTGGTTCATTTGGTTCTCTGGAATCTGCTGGAACACCAAAATCAACAATGGCTATGTGGAAGCACTCATGTCTGATGAGGACACCAGAACTCATGGAATTGAGGAGAATAGTGGAGAGATAGAGCCAGTATGAGTCCACATTCAGAAACTGCATGGACCGAAAACACAGAAGAAATTGAAGCAGAAAGCTAGAGGGAACATAAAGGCAGACACAGGGCAGTGGCCATGGAGTCCTTCCCATGAGTATGAAGACATTTCTTCTTTCATGTACCTGACTGGCTGATGCCAACATACCCTGCTATAAGAAACCAAACTGTTAACCACTCAGCCCAGATTGCTGGACTCTGGGTTTCAGCTAGATTGTCCTAGTGTGTTTCTGAAAAGAGGGTTGTGTAGGTGTAGAGATGATCACTTGAACTCTGAAATATCATATTAGGCACTGTGTCTGTTGGCTTGTTGGCTTGTTGGCTTGTTTGTTTTACCCCAATGGAGGGTAGTAAGCCAGAAAGCACTTCTATTTCCCAAACCTTCCCCTTGTCCCACATTTGTCAATTGTGTTTGATGGTGAAGTTGAGGTCCCACCAGTTGGATGAAACACAATTACCATCTATGTCAAGGATAAAAGACACAAGCCATATTGGGCCCAGTGTGCTTCCTAGCCTGGCTGGGTTCTGGCACACTCTTCTCTGCAAAAGGAATTGCTTTGTTGAGCTACCTTCACTTTGCTCAGATGTTCCTTCATGTACCACCACAAGTATTCTCTGTGTGCTTCTAACTACAGGAAAGACCATTGGTTAAGAACGTCATAAATACATTTGGGAAGTGAGTTTCCGGTCTCTCAGTTTCCCTTCACCAGTGTATTCATTAGTTGAAGTAAAGGAAGACAGAATAAGAGAGAAGAAATAATTTTAAAAGTGCTGGAAAGATGGCTCAGAGGTTTAGAGCACCATGCCAGGTGGCTCAAAACTGCCTGTAACTCTAGCTCCAGGGAATCAAACATATTTTTCTGGTCTCTAAGAGCACACATACTTGCATGTACATACCTACATAGGCAGACATGTATATACATATCATTTTTGAATTAACCTTATGATAAAAAATTTGGGAAAAATCTCATACACCAGAATTAACCACACCCACAATTTATACCTTTCAATGAACTTGTATACAGTTAGAATAGGTATTCTGGAGCTGTGAAGCTTCACATTGGGTCTTATAGTTTTATGCTATCTATCTATCTATTTATTTATTTATTTATCTTTCTACAATAAATCCTGACGGTAATTCTCTCCCTCCACTCACTCCTCCCAGTTGCCTTTGCAGAAAAGATCAGGCCTCCCAGAGATATCAACTGAACCCAGCATAACAAGATGTAATAAGACTAAGCACAAATCCTAGTATCAGGAGGAGGAAAGGGGTTCCAGGAGCAGGAGAAAGAGTCAGAGACACCTCTACTCCCACCATTAGGAGTCCTATGGAAACACCAAGCTAACAACCATAACATATGCAGACGACCTAGCTCAGTAGTTATCAAGGGCTCATGAGAGATGGTTCACTGATTGAGAGCACATATGGCTTGTGCCAAGCCTCTGAGTCCAGCATTAACATTGGGAGGCTCAAAATCTCCTGTAAGTGCAGCTGGGGGCTGGGGTTCCAATGACTCTGGCTTCCTTGGGCACTTGCATTCATGTGCACATATCTATAGAGACACAGACATATTAATTAAAATCTTAAAATGAGTTTAAGAATTAAAAGTTAAAGTAAAATTGTCCTGGCATTTTAAACAGTGCTTATTTTAAATGCAAATTGATGCCAGCAGCCACCTTGGCAATGGGCTCTGTGTCAGGGTCACTGGTAGTAAGGTCATTGGGAAACCTTGGGGTTCCAGGAAAAGGATGTCTCTTTCCATTGGCAATGAAAGTGATTAGGACCTTCCTGGCCTTGGCTTAAGGGCTGCCAGGCTTTGCAGAACTCTACTGCTGTGGTTTGGGTGTGGTCCAGATGACCTTCTCAATGGTTTGTTGTAGTTAGTCTTGGTCTCCACAATGATGGTGGTGATAAAAGGTAATGGGAGGTAGGGCCTTCTAGGAGGCCTGTGAGCCTAAGATAAACAACTTAAAGAAAGTTCATGATTAAAGAGGTTTCAATCCATGGTCAGCTGGCTCCATTGCTTTGAAGCCGTGGTAGAGCAGAGCATCTTTCAGAGGCTGTGGTGAAGCCAAGTTTCTCACTTCCTGGAAGCCAGAAAGTGTAGAGAAGTAACAAGAAGGGCCCTAACACAGGTCTAGTTTCTAAGAATACATCTCAATGACCCTTCAAAGAGGCCCCACCCTCTACAGTTCCATCACACACCAATAGTCTGTTTCGATTTTGAATCTATCAATAAATTAAGCAATTGATCAGGTCAGAGCTCTCGTGGTGTAATTATCTCTCTAAACACAGGTACAGGTATTTCTTACTAATCTATTTAGCATATCTCAATCCAGTAGAGTTGACAGTCAACAGTAACCATCACAAAGATCTTCCAGACATGTACACATCCACTACCATGTTAGTACAGCCAGAAGACCATTTCCAGTGCCATGTTATTGGCTCCTCCAAACCTGTGAGCTAAGTGAACCTTTCCCTTTTACAAGTTAGTTAGCCTTGTGTGTCTCATTGTAGAAACTTAACACTGACAAATATATATCCACTCAGAAATGGTTTTTATTGAGGGCTTTGTAGCTCCTCTGGAATGCTTCTGAGCACTCTGCTGCTCTAGGCAAATTCTTCCCAGATGTCCCCAACTAAACTTCATCTGTAGAAGGAAAATTAATCCCCAACCCTAAAGATGGCTTTCTATATTACTAGTGCCTGATTGCTGGGAGCTGGGATCTTGTTGAGCTGGGGAGATATTTTGGACAATGTACAGGAAGGTAGATTTGGAAGGATTTGACTCTCAAACCAAGAATGGAAGCTGGTATTTCTAGCTCTGCCAGAAGTGACTTCCCAGGAAAGCTATGTTGGTTTCCTCCCCAGGAGAAGAGTTCTGTAAGGAGTGAACCTGACTCAGTCCATTGAATGACACTAGCAGCTTGGAATGACCTAGTCCTTAAAAATGACCATATCCTGCCAGACAACTCCAGAATGTTTTCCATCACTATAATCTCTCCACTTCCCATAGGGGTCTTTGGTTTTTCTTAGAGCCATACCAGAGATGTTTGCATCAGTTTCCCTATTGCCTTCTCATTATTCTAGCTGATGCTAAAATCTGGGTGGGATGAGGGAGGTGGAGGCATAGAAGATGACAGAAGTTCTGCTCCTTCCATTTCTTATTCTCTAGTCTATTACTATATGCTTCACCTGTCACAACACTTCTCCCTGTTTGCCAGGCAACTTCTATGCTCCTCACCACCCTCCCCTCTAGGAGGCTAAAGTCTCAAGAAGTCCTGGGTATTCTGTAAACCTATGGAGTAGAATAAATAGGCAAAATGTGAATTCCTACCCCAAACGCTTTACGACAGCCACTCTGGAAACATTCTGTAGGGAGTATGTCATTCATTAGGAATTCCATTTTGGATGAAGCCATAAAAAGACTTACCTTAGCTTCCACGCCAAATCTTTAATCAAGTAACAGTGCATAGCTGAAGACTGCCAAGGCTTGCTGGAGGGAAGCCATCACAATGTCTCCCCACAGGGCTGTGAGGAGATGGAATCCAACATATTCCACACAACATGAATGAGTAAGGGAGTGAAGAAAGTTACTCAGAGAATCTGCTACAATACCACAGATGATAAAAAGGCTGTTTTTTCATTATTATTAATATTTTATTGCAGAGGGGCCCCTGCCAACTGGCTGGGCTTGCTGCCGGCATGAAAAAATGTCATTCTAACTTTGGTTGCTGCTTGCTCAGTGCAGGCGCATGCTCTCTAAACCAATCATAAGCCAGTCATGAATGGTGTTGAGCAGACAATGTTTATATGATAGAAAAGCCAGCAAAATGCCTATGATTTGACAGAGGGAAAATATAAAGAAAAAAAATTGAACTTTTGGTGAAAATATCACCTCAAACTCAATATGGTTGTAAAACAAAAACTAGATTTCAAAATAAAAATTTTGGATTTTTCTAAATGAAGAAGACAAATTTTGCATAAGATCTTCCATAATTTATTTTTTTCTAATAGTTCCATATTTACAAGAGCTAAATGGTTTAGCTCTTGCCTAGAGAGTTGAACTGCCTCAATACGGATTTTGGAATGTTGGCAGGAGAGCGTAGCTGGCTATTTGAAAGGCCACTTTTCTAAATTTTAAACTTCTGAGACACACTACTAGAGGCTTGAGCTGGTTTGAATGAGAATGATTCCCATAGGCTAATATAGCTGAATGCTTTGTTTCTGGATGGTGGAACCCACTGGGAATGACTCAGAAGTGTGCTCTCATTGGAGGAGGGAGTCCCTGGGGGGGGGGGCTTTGAAGTTTCAAAGGTCCTCACCATCCTAGCACGCTCTCTCTCTCTCTCTCTCTCTTTCTCTCTCTCTCTCTCTCTCTCTCTCTCTCTCTCTCTCTCTCTCTCTCTGCCTAATTATTATCACAACATGTAAGTCTTCAGCTGTGGGGCCATGAAAGGCAGCCTGGTTTCTGGTCGACCCTGGTAGACCCAGTAGGTTGTCTCCAGCAAGGGGCAACCATATAAGGGATGGCAGGTGTTTACCATGCTCTTAGAAACAGCTCCTGACACATGGCTATATCTCTCCATAGGTCTGTGACATTTGGTCATGTAAAAAGGGAACACTCCTCAAGCCCCTCCTCAGGTAGAGGCTGGATCACATAGCCTCAAGCTATCTCCATGCTAATGAGACACCTAGAGGCTTAGCCACTCCCCTTCTCAGCCATTATTTCAACATCGCCCCTCCCTGAGATCTCGGGTTAAGGATTCACCCACGCCACTCTCTGCCATGACAATAAACACCCTGAAAACCTGGACTGTCTCTCTTCATCCTCTATGGGGAACGAGGGAACCAGCCTTCGTCTGAAGAGCTGCCGTCTAGCCTCCCACAGAAGGCCTCTCACAGAAGGCCTCTCAGTGCTCCCAACCACAGCCACCACCCAACCAACCAACCTAGCCGGCACCCAAGCTAAAAGCCTAGGAACCCCATGGAGCCAGCTGCGTCTCTTGGGGAGCCACGGCTGTGCCCCCCACCCCAGGGCTGTATTTCCACATCGGCTTCTCACAGCCTGACACACGCCCGGTGGTCCATGGGGTCCTCTCGGTCAAACTTCCCACGCCTCTCCCAGGGCGGATGCACAGGACCTTCACTCTACCACCTCACCAGTTTTCCCCAACACTCAGCTACTGCTCCAGCGCCATGTCTGCCTGCCTGCTGCCATGCTTCCTACTATGGTCACTGTGGACTAACCCTCTAAAATTATAAGTGGGGTGCTTAATAAAATCTTTCTTTTATAAGTTGCTTTGGTAGTGGTGCCTCTTCACAGTACTAGTACATTAACTAGAACAAGACCCACAAGGATTATGATTTCTTTTGGATGAATAAATATATAGGCCAAAAGAGACCAGAATTCAACTATGTAGTCATCCATCTATCAGCAACCATTTGTTTAGATTCCACCCATCTCTCTATCCTCCCAAGTACCAACCATTTATCTATCCATCTGTTCACATAACATTTACCTACCAACTACCTACAATGCATTTATCTATCAGTTCATCTATATATTCACCACTTACCCAGCCGTCCATCCACCTGTACATACATATATAGGTACCTTCTTCCCATCCACCCACTTACCATCCATTTCAATGTAATTGTTTACTTATTTATCATCAAGAGAGGGTACTGAGGAAAGAATGTCTTTGAACTTGTCTTAAAAATTATGTGCTCAATTCCTGACACTATTACTGATGCTATGTTGTGCTTGCAGACAGGAGACTAGCTAGCATGCCTCTGAGAGGATCTACCAGCAGCTGACTGAGACAGATGCAAATACTCACAGCTGAGAATTGTACAGAGATTGCGGACTCCTAAGAAAGAGTTAGGGGAAGGACTGAAGAAACTGAAGGGGATGACAAACTGCACTGTCAACTAACCTGGACCCCTGGGAACTCCCAGAGACCAAGCCACCAACCAAAGAGTTTATACTGGCTGGTTGAGGCCTCTGGCACTGAGGTAGCAGAAAGCTGACTTCTCTGTCCTCAGTGGGAGATGATGCACCTAATCCTGTAGAGATGTGATGTTCCAGGGTGGGGGGATACCCAGAGGAGCCATCCTCTCAGAGGCAAAGGGTGTGGGGGGTAAGAATTCTGTAAGGGGGCAACATTTTGGATGTAAATAAATGAAATAATTAATTAATAAAAGTCTATGTGCTATGGAAACTTAAATGTGACTTTCTTCTGTAAATCGAGCCTTTATAAACAGGGGAACCTCAAGGGATTAGGACAGAGATTTCCCAACTAGTACGATTACTCAGCACGTGATTCATATGTTGAATATTAAGCGAAGCTGCCTTAAAGCCAAAACCAGGAAAGGTTTATGATTTGTGAACTGCTGGAGCATCAAAGAGAATGACTAAGAGTGGGTTTCCCACGAGGCCACCATCTGATTGTGAGGCCATGAGGTAGAGGCAACCAAGTCCCTAAATGTTAGTCTTCACACACTACTTGAGAAGTGGTAAGAAGGCAAACATGCACATACACAGAGTGGGGAGAGAGACAGGGAGAGGGAGAGATATTCATGCTAATTAAATAATAGCAACACCCTTGGCTAAATGTTTTATAAGAAATGATATGCAGGAAAAGAAATATCTGGCTGGATTTTAATGTGTGTTTAATATACAGTAAGCAAGGTAGATTAATCATAAGATAATTAATCACAACCTTCCATGTCAGCTGTCAATAAGGGCGCTAGTCTAAAGGTCACTAATTTATTCAACAAGCATTTATTCATAGGAAAACCTTTCTCAGCTGCATGGGCTATCTCAGGATACTTCACCAAAGATAGAAAATGACAGTGGTTTCAGTGTCCACACTGGGGCCTAGGAAGAAATATCTGTTTGTGCACCTCTAAAGAGGACAACACCAGGGCATTATCCCTAACATCTGTGCCTTTATGTTCTGATGGCCTGCTCAGAGTGCAGCTTACTGGTCTCCAGTGTAGACACCTAGCGTGTGTTGTTGGTTGGTGAGGCTCCTCTCTGAACAGGTCAACCCTCCGTTCTTGCCCTCTAACCCTGGGGTTTCAAGGGCTTTGCTTTTAATTGGAAGAGGAAGAGTGTGACAGAGAATGTGTAGGAGGTCCCAGGAGGCCTATTGTCACACAGTACTGCCACCCACTTCCTACATGTGCCTTTTCTACATGACAAGAGAGGTTTTCACACCTGCACCAGTGTGTGCCACAAGGGAGATATTACACATTTTGATCAAACACAGGACACATTTCTTGAAGGCTACTCGGCTTGTCAGGCTCAAGCCCATGTTTTCATGCTTCCAATGTGATGGACAGAAGGAAGACAGAAGCAAGCATTGTAGCTATCGACCCTGCCTTCCTCGCAGTCTATACTGGGCTGTGCTTTATGCTGCAACCCCCTGGGAAACATGAGGAGGCAAGGGCTTTTCTCACTACAGGTGCCCTGTTGTTCTTTAAGGGATAGAAAACATAGCCCACAGCCCACGGGGGTGACATGCAGAGGACAACAGAGATAAGTGCTGGTGTCTTAGTTGAAGGTCTTTGCAAATTATAGAGGTCTGTTCACTAAGACGTGGTTTGGGACAAATTACTGAAGAAGAATGACAGTCTCTTTTTACATGCCCAGAGATGGCCACAGCGGTCTGCTTTGATGGTATATTGGTCTATAACCAGACAAATTAGGAATTTCCTCTTTTTATCTCATGCTTCATATTGTAGAATAAATTTCCATTCCCTCTTCTTTAAAAATTGGGAACAGATGGTTCCTCTCCAACAAACTATATTAAGATTCACTTTTTATCAAAACTCTCTTTACGTCTTGTGGGTAAGACAATTTCAGTTCCTTGCCTGGGTTCTCCCTAGAGGGTCTCTGATTTCGAGCTACAAGCATTTGAGGCTAGCCTTAGAGTCTGTCCATTTGCAATGCTGCCAAAGGAGCAAGGACCAAATGCAGTTATGACCTAGGGCCAGGCACATAGTGTTCCAGGGATGGCTCTGCCTTGAATGGGGTGACTTGGGAAAGCTCAACAATGTCTGAACCTGAACTTTCTTATCTGAAAGAAAAATGACCAGGAGAATTGGTTTGTAAGCTCCTTGGACTCTAAAACTTCTCATGAATCCTAATTCTATTTTTGTTACATGCTCGCATGAGTGTGTGTGTGTGTGTGTGTGTGTGTGTGTGTGTGTGAAGAGATAGTACAATCATATGGTTCAAAAGTCAAGTACAAAAATGCACACAGAAAAGGCTTCCTCCCCATCTCTTGCCTCCTGACTCCTCTACTCATGACTTCCCATCCACACCTGCCCACTTCCATTGGTTTCTGGGTATTAATTCAGTGGTACTCAATACAAACAAGAAGAAATATGTTGTTTCCCTGTGCTCTGGTAACACATCAGTGCCTTTCCAGCTTCAATGGAGTTCTTGGCATCTCTCCATATCCATATTTAGACCATGCCCTATTGTTTTTACAGGTTCAGAGCATCCATTGTGTAGTGGTACCATAATTTATCCTACCAGTCTCTTGTAGATGACAGCTAGCTTGCTTCTAATCATTTGTTATTGCAAGCAGCACTATAGTGAATAATGTGGCAAACATGCCATTTTGTGACCTGTGCGTTACTACTGGAAGATGTGTTCTTAGAAGTCCAGTCACCAGGTCTGGACCAACTACAGCACATTTCACCGGATGCTGACAGAATGCCCTTCGTCGGATGAGCAGTGCAAGTAGCAGTGAGATTCTCCTCATTCTCTAGGAGAAGCTGTTCTTTTTCATGAATGGTGTGGAGATAAGTCAAAAGAACAAATGGAGATTCTGAGAGCAGGGGCATTGTATTCTGTAACCATGGAACTGCTATGGAGTCTGGAACCCATGTTCCCCAATATAGCCAAGACCATCTGAGGCTGGCTGTTTCTCTGTTGACAAAACCCACTGATAAAGGAAGAACACGGATGCCAATGGGGTGTGCTACATAATCAGAATTTCTTAAAATAACAAAAAAACAGGGTATACATGAAATTAATATCTGGAAACAATAAACAAGGAGAGGGCAGAGCATCCTGATTGTTTTCTTGTTGCTTTAACACAAGCCAGATTGATCTGCAGAGATGAATCTCAGTTAAGACTTAAAGGCAGGTCTGTGGGGGCATTTTCTTGGTCAATGATTGATGTGGAAGGGCTCAGCTGACTGTGAGTACCACCATCCCTAGACAAGGAGCCCTGAAGTGTGTAAGAAAGTAAGCTGAGAAAGTCACAGGAACAAGCCTTCCTTGTGGCTTCTGGTTTGGTTCCCATCTCCAGGTTCTTGCTTTGAGTTCCTGTCCTGACTTTCTTCAGTGATAGAATGTGACTGACTTAAGTGTCCACTGAAATCAACTCTTCTCCAAGAGGCTTCTGGTAATAGTGTTTATCACACAATAGAAACCCTAAGACAGGGAGGATGTAAACAGATATTTGCAAGTGTGGATGCTGTGGTAGGGGAGTGAGGGTGGGTGCATGAGCCTGCAAGCATGTTTGCCGAAGCTAGGAGGAAGATAATGGGAAGGTGGGGGTGGTACCAGGCAAGCTAATTGTTGAAAATCCCAAATAGTGATTTAATTTTACCTAGTTGTTTGAATACCCACAGTGCACAAATTTGACACTTCTCTGGTTTTCTTTTGATGGCTGCTAAAGAAACTGAGGTTCCCCCCTTTGGCCTCTTCCTGACCTTCCCCTTTCTCCCCTGGTACCACTTACAGGATGACAAGCCTTTCATTCTAAGCAATTACTCGGTGGGACCTTTCCTCAGTGTGTCTACCCTTTCTCTGTGATTATGAGACAAGGCATACCGAGAACAGGCTGTAAAACTAAGATCCGAAGACTCAAAGGTCTCAAAGGTGCCAGATTCATTTCCTGCCTCCAGGGTCTCCCTTTCCCAGGGGGAAAAACCCAGCAATGCTCTTTCCTGGCTCTCGTTCCAACCTCATGAAGGTCCTCATTATAGTTACACCATGAAACCTCAGCACACCCAGCAATCATTTCGGGATGAAAATGTAAGGAAAACCTCAGGCAACCAGACAGACAAGAGGACAGAGTTTAGCTGCATTGCCCTGTCCTCTCCCCATCAAGAGTGAAGAAGAACACCATTGTCAGGCCTGGCCTCAGCACCTTTATTCCATTGCATTATAAGTCGCAAGGAAGTCTATTTTTTCTCTGTAAGCTTTGCTGGGAAGAACAAAGGTAGAGAATTCACTTGGGAAGCCAGCCACATTCTGGTTTCCTGGTATTCTCTGAGGAATCCACAGAGCATGTGGCATCTCCAGTGTGTCTCTGCAATGTGCTCTCAGCCAATACTATCCTAGGGTTGAAGTGGAAAAAAAAAAAACCAACAACAACAACAAAAAAAAACAATATCACTCAAATAATGCACCAATATACCTGAAAGTAACATGTCTTTCTAGAGTGAGTGGACTGCTCATGGGAAGAGATATGGCCCCAAGCTTCTCCATGGGGCAACTAGCACTAGATGTTGTCTGTTACAAGATCCACTGAAGTCTTCCAGGAGGTCAAGGCCAGTCTTAGCATAACACAGTGAGTTAAGAATGAATAGTGGACAGACAGGTATATTCAGGATTATCTTGATCTGTGTTACCAGTGTCACAGGCGTTCCTGTCTCAATTGCATTTAGTTCTTAATGGGATTAATTAGTGAGAAAGAGGCACCTTTCAGATGCAGGGGCAGAAGGGTAATTAATCTGCTGGGTTGGCCAGTCCTAATGAATGGTAACCTTGCAAGGCCCTGGAGCATGGCCAGGGAGAATTGGGAGGTCAAGCTCCACAGAGACCTCAGAGCCGCTACCAGGGGGCCCCAGGGCTTTGGAGTCTGGAGCACACCCAAGTCTGAGAAAAGCAGGGCCAAAGAGCCTACCTTCAAAGACCAGCTGAGGAGGGCCCACTATGTGTTTGGGTTTATTGAATATCAAGTCTTTGTTTATGGAGTAAAATTCATACACATATGGAGAAGAAATTAAAAAGCTAAGCCTGAATGTACTAATATTGGAGAGGCCATGCCCCATTGTAATTATACCCACCTTGTTATCCATGACAAAAATATATATATCAAGGACACAAAGTGTGATATTGGAATTTACAAATACATATGAGAAGATTGACAGTCTATCTAACCAGCATATGTGATTATGATCAGATTCTCTTTTAGTGGTGAGAGCATTTACAATAGTATTTAACATTAACAGTAGCTGTTAATCCAATCAGGATTATTGCTGTCGTTATTATATGCTTAAGTTATTTTCCAGAAAGCACGCATCCTGCCTAAGTGCAACCTGGTACCCTTTAGCCAGTACTACCACATCCCTGGACGATCTTAAACGCTGCTTCTGAGTTTGGCTTCATTAGACTCTAGATGGAAGTGAGATCACTCAGTGTTTGTTTCTGGCTCATTTCACTCAGCGGGCTTGCCAGAGTCATCCTGGGTAAAAGTGGTCCTTTCTCACTGTGAGTTCCCATCACTCTGGGATCCATTAACTGTGGTTGTGTAGATTTATTTCAGGGCTCTCTGTTTTTCTCCATTGGTTTATGTCTCAGTTTATACACCTAGTATGGTTAATGTAGCTTCTATTTTGAAATCAGGAAAAACGCTTACCAGGCATTTAGATCCACAAATCCTGCCACCTCAATTTGGACATACTTCTAAGGAACCAGGAAGTAGAGATTTGTAAAGTAAGCTCCATGGTGTGCTTGTGAGCACTCTGAACATTGAGTTCAGACACTGGTAAAGGAAGATAGGTTTATTTACAGTTTGGCCAAATGGGAGAGGGTCTAAGTTCCTCTTCCCCAGATCCATAATTAGTGTGGAGCTCAAGCTGTGGCCATCCCGATATGTAACACACTGGCTTTCAAAGTTGTATCTTGGGGCTGGAGAGATGGCTCAGAGGTAAAGCTCTTCCACTGATTGCTCTTCCAGAGGTCCTGAGTTCAATTCCCAGCAACCACATGGTGGCTTACAACCATCTGTAATGGGATCTGATGCCCTCTTCTGGTGTGTCTGACAGCTATAGTGTACTCAAGTTGTGTCTTGTTCTAAGTGATTTCTCTCTAGTTTATTAATCACAAAATTAAATATATTGGGGAGGCATGCATACGCCACAATTGGTTGAATGTGTTGAAGGTTTACACATCTTTAAGAATCATTTCTCTATCAAGTGGGACCTGAGGATTGAACTAACGTCTTCAGGCTTGGCAGCAAGCACCTTTACCCACTGAGCAATCTTTCTGGTCCTGATTTCATTTTACAAAACAGCAGTTGACTCCATTCTGACTATAAAGGCAGAGGCAGAATCATTTTGCAGCTCATTGTACATGCAGATACCAACTGTCAAGCTTTCCTCAAACCATCACTAACCCCTCCCTCTAGCTTTGTATTCAAAGTCAGCCTTTCCAGAACATTCTGGAGTTACGTTGACATCGATTTCAAACATTAAAGTAACATCCTTCATTCTAGATTTAACCTAATCAGCAAAGCATAGAGGTAGTTCTCCAATGACAGGCAGGAGGTGATCCCGTTAGTTATCCCCCCTCTTCCTGGGACCTCCTTACCTGAGCTTCATGCCAAAAGGGATGGCTAAACCCAAACCATAAGTCCCTTCCTCGTGACATTGCTTCCTGTCCATAGTCAAGTGGATTCTCACGTCTGGGAACAGTTGGTCCCATCTACTTCCTCTCTCGTGTTTTCTTTTTGAGTGTCGTTTGAAATAGAGGCTTATTCCTGTCTCCAGGGCAAGATAAGTTTCTGATGGCTGGTAGTAATATACATCTAATTGGTAACATATCAACTCTATTTGTACTGCTCTGTGTGTGTGTGTGTGTGTGTGTGTGTGTGTGTGTGTGTGTGTGAATAAATGCCAGGATAGATTTAACTGAAAGTGAATGGAAGAGGTTGTCAGTATTTCTAATGACTTAGTATTGATAAACCACTCGATCTATCAGCCCTCTATCAACTCAAAATTCAACCTATACTTTCAGAGTAGACAAATTCCAGAGCCCTTGCCACCAAAATAAGAGGATAAGAACCCAATAAATGTCATATTAAGTTAGCAAGTGATCTCTCTTATCAGTCTGTCTTGGATTTGAGTGCTTATGACATTGATCTCAAAGGACTGGCAATGCCTATAGAATATTCTCGATTTTCCTTTAAAAGTCTGTTAATAATGATGTCCATTATGCATGCATTTATCTGAATCCATTTGACTCTATTTATAGCGTCCCTTGACATCTTAGCATAATTCGCTCCACGTGTGTGCAAACCAGTGTAGTAAACACGATTTCCTTTTCCTTGTCACTGTGATGCTTCCCTACCACCCTTAGGAGTTCTCCGGTCCTTGAACTTGGTGGTCCAACATCTTGTGCCTGACTCAGTGTGTTAGTTATGTTACTTTTGCTGTGACAAAATAACTGACAAAAGCAACCTAACAGAGGATTGTGTCGTGATCCCAGGGGATTTCAGTCCTGCATGCAGGGAAGGCTTGACAGAGGGACTCCATGGTGGTGTGAGCAGATAGACCAGGAAGCAGAAAGTGACTGGCAAGAGCAGGAACAACATATCCCCAAGGCTTAGCCCCAGTGAAAAGTTATGTCTAAGGCCATTTCAAAAATTGTTAGAAATTCTGTCCATTAGGTTACCCAAGCAAAACTTCATCGGATGTTTTTTTTTTTTCAATGAAACTCAAGTCAGAAACTCAAGCAACATTTTTTTTAAAAAATCAAACATTCTAACCTGATTCCATCTAAAGTGCTGTCATGCTGAGGGATAATAGTAGGGAAATACTAAAAGTCTTTGTTTTCTGCAATTAAATCACTACGTTTATAAAAGAGCTGGGAGCATTTCACGTACAATAAAAACATTGCATCTACTGTACCATATAGTCTTGCATCTGAGCTGAGATATC
>JADRCH010000015.1:12772511-12783815 GCA_019843965.1 Rhynchomys soricoides | reverse complement strand
ATCTGAGCTGAGATATCTCAGGCAGTGTTCTGTAGCATGGTGGCATTACATGGGATAAAGCATGCATGCTGTGAGACCTACTGTGGGATTCTGTCTCATAAGCATCACATGGCTGTTGTCATCTTAAAAGCTAAACAAGAGTGATTTCTCTCCATGAGACCCTCACAAAATTGAGCCCATTAGCATCCCTTTATAGAGGTAAAGGGGCTCATGAGGCAGTAGGGCTCACAAGGCAGCACACAAGGAGTTCACAAGGCTCCAAGGTAGTGCAAAGGTGGTACACAATCTACACTCTAACTGTACAAGGCCCCACTCCTCCCCAAGAGCATACAAATGGTTAATGGTTGCTGGTGAGGAAGACTTCTTTGGTTATTTAGCAGCCTGTAATTTGTCTATGCTCATTTAAGTAATCCCTCAGCTAAGCTGCTGTCAGTAACCCCAGTTAAACGCATTGGCTCATCAAGCTGCATAGACTTTTTAGTTCTTTAATCTGTTGTTGGCGCCCTATCTGGAGGCATTTGTTTGTGTCTTCCCAGGAAAAATAACACATCATAAAATATGGCAGGAGTGAAGTTGCACAGTGTATCATGGGTGAGCAGTACCAGAAGCAACTTGGATTCATTTGATTCTGAATTACTATTGGCTCACTGGAATTTCAGAAACCTGCTGGTGATGCCAAATTTTCTGAGACACCCACACTCAGCTCCATGACTCCATTGGAATCACAATCTGGACAGTAAGAAGCTGGGCTCTAGAACAGCTCTGGCCACTAGAACTTTCTGTAGGGCTGAAATATATTTGCACAGCCCAGCATGAAAGCCACGAGCCTCATGGGAGAACCCAAACCTTTTCTTTTACTTGATTTAAATCTAATTAAATTTAGCCTTACGCTATTAATGACTGCTACTTCATGAACAACAGATTCTGTTCCATACTGATCTTGGAAGCCCTGTGTTCTAGAAGGTCTAGCTGTAAGATTGAAGCAGCCTGGTCTTTGGGTTACCACATGGAAGACAACTGCCAACTTCAGCTACTTAATTTTCAGCAACCCAGCTGTACGTTGCATTAAGTCTCCAGGGTTCAGTGTATGCAAAAACCTCCATGTTTAATTTTTTACTTCCCTTAGGCTCCAGGTGACTAATGATCAATCACTCTTCAGAAATGGTCACTGATAAATTCCACAAAATCCGCTTTGGTTGGCACACTCCTAAGAAGTCCTTTGCTGTCTTTGTGGCACAGGGAAGCCTTACACACTTTCGATCCATTTCACCCTGCAGGTGAACTGTCCCTGTAGCCCTTAGACTCATTATCTTCCTTGTGCCTGTCAACGAAATATCTGACAAATTAACTCAGAATTCCAGAAGTGTAGTCCATTGAGACAAGTAAGGAATCATAATGAAAGTATGTTCTGGAAGCTCCTGACATTTAGAAAATAGAGAGTAGGACCTTAGGGGGACCTAGATACCTCAGGGAATCAGGACCTGTGATCCTGAAAGACATATCCTAAAGTGGCCTTGTCCCAAAGAGTCAACAACCTCTCAAACAATGCCAGCAGCTAGTGTCCAAGTACCTAAAACTAAGTATGTGTGTGTGTGTGTGTGTGTGTTTATGTATGTGTGCATGACTAAATGTGTGTATGCGTGTGTGCGTGTGTGTGTGTGTGTGTGTGTGTGTGTGCATGTGCATCAGCAGCGAGGGGTGGGGTGTATTTCACATTCAAGCCATATCTACCAGCAGGTTCTGAGAGCCCACCACCTGCCATTGTCAGCTTGGGTTTCAAATCTATCTCACAGCATCAGCAGACTTTCCTTCAGGGACATCTTCATTTTCTTAATAGTGACCTCCAAGTATGTGATGGTGATGCCAGTAATTTGGGATGCGAAAAGAAAGCATAAAATGCTTCCTCAGTGAAAATCCCTCATCTCACAAGGAAACATCCAGTGTCAAGTTTGTTAACTTCCACAGTACAATATGACAATGGGGGGGAGGGGGCACCACATTCACACTGCTTCTTACGAAACATGTTGCTTTGATTGACCACTTTATTACTATGGTTAAACTTTAGCATAAGTATATGTGTACAGGAAACACACAATTTTAATGCAGTTCAGTACCATCTGTGGCTTTAGGCATTCTCTGGGTATGGGGGGGGAGGGATCTCAGATTATATCCTCAGCAGATAAACTCTGTTAATGCCAATAGCTGCCTACTACAGCCTCAGGGGCCCGGTGAGCACACAAGGTGCTGAGATAGCCAGACAACATCCCAACTGCAGGATCTGGCAGCTCTGGTCCCTGGACCAGGTGGCCACACTGGTGTAACCCTTTCTTATACCTTCAACAGCTGTTCCTTCTCTCACCAAACTTTGAGCTGTCCAGACTTTGTCTCTGCTCTTCACAGCAACCTCCATGTCCTCTGTGAGCCTAACTTTGGGGGAGAAAAGGTCTCTTTTATTTCTGCTCCTCCCTGGATCCTGCTGAGCAACACCTTTGAAGCTCTATTCTTTCCAAGTGAGTCTATCACCCGAGGAACGGAGCACAAGTTCTCAATAAGTACTGTATTAAATTATTAATAAATCCGCTGGCTATAACTACAGTTACAGAGCTCTGGGGGTAGAGATAAGGAAATAAAATTATTTTCCTTGCTTCATGCCAAGTTGGCACTTTAGTCAAAGGCCTGGGCTCCTGGCATGGGAAGTTCCATAGAAACAGTTTATTTAAAGGGTAACTCAGCTGGGGCAGGCCAGAGAGAACTCAGCTCTCACCCCACACCCACCTAATTCTAAAACCAGTAGCTCATAAAAAACCAGCCCATCTTCCTGCGTGTTAGAGGGGGAAATGTCACATATTTTACCGAAGCTTTCAGTGATACTTTTTGGACAGAGAAGAAAAGTTACAGCTCACACCTCCAAGTTTATGTCCCGCCCACACCTACCCACCCCCAGGGGAAAAGAAAGTTTTCATCTTCTTAATCTTTTCTTCAGTCTCAGTTCCTCACACCCCATTGATTCCCCTTCACTCAGCAAGACAAAAGTTCCCAGAGTCAGAGGGTTTCAAAGAAAGCAACACTCTTGTTCTGTTTACGAGGGTCAGGCAACTTTCAGCTCTTTTGGCCTAGTCTTCTTCTTCAGTGGCTTCAAATCACTCCCCACTGGAGGACACCTTACCTTGTCAGCAAACACCCCTGAAGCCGTGGGGGATGGGGAATAGTTCTTTCAAGGGGTCTTGGCTTCCTTGACCAAGCCTGTTTGTTCTCCCCAGCCATAACAGGGCTCCTGCCAGGTCCCTCGCCTTGTCACCGGTGGCTTTGACTGCAGCTGGGTGGAAGGAAGCTCCTCCTGGGCTGCCCTCATTGTTCCTAGTTAGTTAACCACCTCGTGGAGCCTTCAAAGCGGTCTCTTCTTTTGCTCTGATTCTGGAGTTCCGAATGTTTTCCCACCGGCCTCTGTTATCCCGAGCGCCTTATTTTTCCTCTTGATCCAAACCAAACACCGTTTATCAGTCATAGGAAGGCCTTTGCAGCGTTTCTGCCTGCAGTGAGCAGTGATACACACAGCTTCCTGTGTGAGGGTGGCCCTGCTCCAAGACAATGGAACAAGCCTTCAGGACAGATCAGAGACAAAAACTGTATAGTCTAAAGCCAGGGCCTGGAGACAGAGCTGCCTTTTTCTGCCTGTGTCACTGATCCCTGGAGAGCATTTAGATAAAAGCTTCAAAGCCTAGGGTGATCCTCCTTTCTGAGGGGAGCTCTTTGTTTTTGTTTGTTTGTTTTGTGTTTTGTAAGCAGAGGACCAAGGGATTACTAATACAGCAAAAGTCTTAAAAATATTTACTCCAGGATCTGCCTTTTACCAGAAGTGTTGGGGAACAGAAAGGTTTTGGAGCGCAGATTTTTCAAATTCTGGAATATTTGCATATATATAAAATGAGATATCTTGGGGATGGGACTCAGGTCTTATGATAATTTACTTATGTGTCATATACTTTATAGGCATATCTGAAGGCAATTTTATTCACCATCTTTAATAACTTTGTGCATGAGACCCAGGCTCAGGATGTGGAATTTCCTATGACTTACAGCATTTTGCACTTAAGAGCATGTCAGCTTTCTGATGTTCAGGTTAAGCATACTTGGTTTTCTACTTAATCTGAGCACAGCCAGCTTCTAGAAGTATCTCACTGACTGGAAGTGTGTCACGTAGCTTCACTGAGACTGAAAGCATCGGTGAGTTATGCTTTTGTTACCCTGTGTTTGCTCTCTTAGAACCAAATCCAGCTTTGTTATGTTACAGCAGGATATATTGGGGGTGATACCTGCTGTGCATGTCAGTAAGATGCAGTCATCTCTTGGTCCATAGGAGATCAGTTCCAGGATCCCAAGCCCACGGCTAAGCAAGTTCTCAATGTTAGATATGGTTTTTTTCTCATGGAATGCATGCATATATTCCCACGTATTTTATATCATCTCTGGATGGTATATAACACATAATGCGAATGCCATATTAGTTATTACGTTATACTGCTTAAGAATATGGGCAGGTGAAAAATATCTGCACAGGCTTGATCCTGGGGTGTATGTTTGATGGTGGGGCATAGTCAGAGTATCATTTTGCTCACACTTTTTCACTGTGGTACTTGCCGTGCTTGGAATCTCACTACGACAGCTGCTGATTCTCCTCAAGACTCACTTCCCTGTGTCTTTTGTATTCATTCGCTGAGTGATTTTTGGCAGGTGTTACCTTCTTAGGGACAGATGGACACTGTGTGCTTAAGATGGAGCTACACACTATAAAATGCCTTATGGGTGCCTTTGCCTGACCAGGGTGAGTGTTCCTGGCTCGTGGGCTTGGGCTCTGCATGCATGTATTCATGCAGTAATTGTGAGCTGCTTTTCCATTTTCCAAGAATTCATGCAGGTGAATGGTTAGAATTTAGATAGTCCTGTTCTTAGCTCTTTAAGCTTTGAGTAAATAGACAGGTCCCTTGGGGTGGCCTTTCCTAACCCCACTCCTGTCTTGTCTTTCTGATCTCAGAGCCCTAGACTCTATCCCTGGAGGACTATCTAATAGGGAGTCTAACAAACTCCCTACCGGTTATCTCTTTTCTCCTCCCCTTGCCTTTTTGAGGTTGTTCAGACAGGGTCTTATTTTGCTTCCCAGGGTGACCTGGAACTAATTATATATCCAAGGCTGGCCTCAAAACTCCTGGGCAATCTTCCTGTCTCAGCTTCCTAAGCACTGGGATTAGAGACAAGATCTATCACAACCTGGCTTCTCTGTCTGTTATTAACTGTTCCGAGCTTATTCCTTACTTTTCAGCACCTGGGAGATTTCTCTTTTAGTTTCAAACATGTAGAGAAACCAGAAGGGTAAACGGTTTACATGTATCCATGTATGCATGTGTGTTCATATTTATTTATGTATTTATCTAATCATTTGTGTGTGACTGTGTGTGTACACATGCACGCACACCTGTGTGAAGGTGCCACTGTGAGTGTGTAGAACAACTTGCAGACGTCAGCTCTCTTCTTCTGCCATGTGTGTTCCAGAGACTGAATTCAGGTCATCTGATTTGGCAGCAAGTGTTTTACCTTCTGAGCTATCTCCCCGGCCTCAGAGAGGCTGTTTTATTATATTTCCCTAGCATTCTATAATTCTTGCCCAGGAGTAGGGATCCTGGACTTTGCAATTGACTTGGGTTTGGATGTGGTCCAGTGTCAAGGCTTTCCAAGAGCTCTTGGCATCTCGCACTTCCACAGAGTAAGCATCTGTACCATGCAATCAAAAGGGCTCTGACCAGGACAGACATGACGTAGTTGGCAAGATGCGATTTGATAAGAGGGGGAGGTGATGAGTGCCTTTATCTTTGGCAGGCCAGCAACTCTTGGAAGCTGGGGCACGATGTGACTGATTTGTAAATGAGAAAGAAGAAAAGAGAAAAGAATGAAAAGCCTCTTTGTGAAGGGGACGGAGAAGAGAAGAGAAGAGAAGAGAAGAGAAGAGAAGAGAAGAAGAAGCAGAGACTTAACATAGGGTCACTGCAATGACCCAGGTGAGAGTCAGTGAAGCCCCAGGCTAAGACAGTAAGATAATAGAAATGTGGCTCTCTCTCTCTCTCTCTCTCTCTCTCTCTCTCTCTCTCTCTCTGTGTGTGTGTGTGAGAGAGAGAGAGAGAAACTGGCTGTCGGGGGTGGGGGGGTGGCTTTTCCCATTTAATGCTAATAACACCCCTAAGGGCAGTCTCTCTAATTATTTTCCCATATTACAGATCAGAAACCAGGTCAGAGAGTTCAATAAATTGATGCAAGTCATATAACCAGCCAGCAGTTGAGTCTGATTTTGAACATAGATCTGTGACATTAAAATATGTTCCCAAGTTTTCATCTGCCTGGGTGACCAGATGCTAAGAATGAGAGAAGTTGCTCCTGGAAAATGAAGGGGAGAGAGCACAGAGGAGCTCAGGCACCTCCGGGTTTATGTAGCCATGGATAGGATGTTATGAATTGGAAGGAGGGTTCCAGAGACAAAGTGTGTCTGAGAAGGAAGGAAATGGGTCTGTCCTGTGCAGTGTCTGGAGCTATGCCAGTAGAGGCCTCTAGGACAGAGAATGCAGCTAGAGGTAAAAACATCTGAAGTTGTTGGCTTGCTCTTGTTTATAGAACCAAGAGGGAGGATAGCATGTTCTTTTTTAGCAAGTCATAAAGCTAAAGGCAAGACAACAATGTGGTATAGACCTTCTGACCCATAGACTACGTTCCGTAAGTTGTTCCTGAGAAAACTTGTTCCTGAGAAAGGCCGGCAGAGAGAGGAGTTTGTTTTCAGTAAAGAGGTCATTTTCAAAATCAGCAAGTGCTAAGGAGATGGAATAGGATGCACACTGAGAAGAAGACACTGCATCTGCCAACGACGAGGTCATCGATGACCTCTGTTAGGACAGAGGAAAAGAGTGATTAATTCTGCCTGAGGCAGGCTAATGAAATGCTTCAAAGATGGGCTGACATTTGAGTTGGACCATGAAGCAGCAGTGGGCTTGTGCCAGGCACAGATGCGGGTTAGAGGCATTTCAGGCAAAGAGAACAACACAGGAGAGAAACAAGAGCCCGAACTGGGAGAGCATCTGGACGTTCCTAGGAGGCATCAAGTTGGCAGAGCAGGCCTCATGTTTTGTTCTTCATTTTAGAGACTCTTAGCATTTTGCTTTTCACTGTAGACAAAATAATTGTGATTGGGAAATATGACTGATGACTTTTTAAAGAGACACATGGTTCAATCCTTCACGAAAGCCACATGAGGATAAAACAGGAGGAACAGGACAATGACAAATGCATCTTAAACAACACATCATGATTTGGGACGATAATAAATGCTATTTATTGCAGCAACCCGAAGTCTCAGAGGTCAACAATGGCATGGCCCTCATTCACACAGTCTGATGGGGTCCAGGAGATCTAATGGGCAGCTGTCATCCACATAGTGACACAGAGAACTATGTCCATTTACAATCTTGGGTCACTTTGCTCCCAGCTATACAGCAAGATGCTGTAGGGAAGTCATATGTCATATTCATCCACTAGGTTTGAAGTAACACAGCTAGTCACACACTGTAGGCTGGGTTTAGTCAAACCGCCACACAAAATGCAAAGGAGACTAGATGTGTGTGAACATATAAGGGCTGGTGATTGTCAGCCACCTGTGCTTGAGGCTATTTTCCTTATTAAAATATTGACTATTCAAGTATTCTTTGTTTTCCATAGAAAACATTAGTGTCCTTAGAGATCACCTATTTTTTTTTTTCTAGAGCTTTGGCACACTTGGCCTTTTGATTTAGTGCCTCATCTCAGTCCGCTTTTCAAAATAAATTTTCCTGTTATTAGCATTCTGCCTTTAGACTGTAAGCAACTGAAGTGCAGATTAATTTGTTACTTAGACTTTTGTAACTTTGAAGAGTACTTGGGGGGGGGGGGAATTAATATTTATTTTGGCCCATGCTTCCCGAAGTTTCAGTCTGTGGTGGCATGGCCCAGTTTCTTTGGACCTGAGGTAAGGCAAGATCACCATGACCAAGACTGTGTGGTGATGCAGAACTGCTCGCCTGGGACTCTGAGAGAGATGATGGTGAAGCCTGGGAAAAGATCACTGCTAAACTACTTCCCAAGGGACTGCTTTCCTGTCTCAGAACATTTCTATCACCCCCTGAGCTCACCAGATTACAAATCCATCAACAAATTAGTCCATCATTGAGAGGAGAGTCTTCATGATCAAATCACTTAACCAAAGCTCTATGGCTGAACACTGCACCAGGGACCAATTCTTCAATATTTAGGCCTCTGGGGAGGATGCTTTATATCCAAACTGTAACAGCGAAAGACCATAGAATTATGTTTCTAGGAGCTAGTCACAGTTCAATGTAAATTCAGTTCAAGGAACTCAAGAGCACTTGATGGCTACTGTTGACAATGCACTACAGTGAAAACCCATGCCCATGAGTTTCATGTCATGATGATGTCAAGATCTTGTTTTTACATATTCTCTGTGCGTAGTTTCTTTTTCTTCTTGTGAATAATACTAATGGTGATTTTAAGAAAGAAAAAAATGCATCACTGATGTTAGCGTTCCTTCTAAACTCCACCCCACAGTTGCCTGGCAATAGCCAGGTAGGTCTGACTGACTATAAAAGGGGTTGCTTGTCCCCTCTTCTCTCTCTTGCTCCCTTGCTCTCTGACCCACTTCCCTCTCTGTCCCTTCCCTCCCCATTCTCCTCCCTCTCTCTCTCCACATGCTCATAGCTGGTCTCTACTCCTCTTCTCTCTCTCTCTCTCTCTCTCTCTCTCTCTGTCTCTCTCTCTCTCTCTTCCTCTGTCTCTACTACCCCTCAACTCCCCTCCCCATGCCCTAAATAAAATAAAACTCTATTCCATACTATATCCATCCTGTGGCTGGTCCCTCAGGGGAAAGGATGCCTCAGCGTGGGTCCGCAGAGGTGCCCCCTTCCTCCTGCACCACACTGTGCCCCCCCAAGCATATCCCTGGCTTCTTTTCCTTTTTTATAAAACACAACAACTGATCTCTGTAATACCCTTTGTTTCCTTCCAGTTTGCTGAAACACATGGGTAAAATTTTTATGTGGTAGAGATAATGGCTGCTTCCATTGCTCTAGAGACACATATCATACATCATACATCACACATCACATATCATATAAAAATATATCATATATCCTATAAAATATATATCATATATAAATCATATCTCATATATCGTATATCATACCTCTCTCTCAAGCTTGGTCACACACTTTGGCATTTCCCACTCCACCCTGGACACACTGACCTACCCAGTTTCTGACTTATCAAACTTGTACCTTCCTCGAGATACTTGCCACTGATACTCTTGTGTGTCTGCTTCATCCTCGTTTTCACATCTCTTTCTCTGGGAGAGTTTCTCAAGCCCAATGAGCAAAACACTCTTTCCCTCCCTCATCACCCCTCACCAGCATACATACCCGCATTATGGCAGTCTTCAGAATGTGTACATTTCCTTTGTCATTTGTCCCATTGGAACATAAGCTTCCACGAGGAATGATTCAATGCATATGACACACATCCTATTTAAGATTTTCTGTATGTCTATGTGTGTGTGTGTGTTCCTGAACAAATTATAAGAGCAAAAGATTCTTGGATCAACGTCTTAAAGATTATTGAAATGTGATTGCCCTGTTGCCCTCCAAATACTGTAGTGATTTATTTGAACCACCACCAGGAAAATAAATGTTCTTTTGTACCCATTAGATCACCTCATTCAACACTATTACTGCCAGATTTTATGTGTGTGTGTGTGTGCATGCATGTGAATTAGCAAAACAAATACTTTCAAAGTTAATTTATGAACTATTAAAATTAATATATAATTTAGCATGAGATGAAACCCTGTATCTTTGAACTTTTAAGCCAAATTTTGTTTTTCTCTCATCAAGGATGAGAGAAAGACTGCATTTGTCCTAGGAACCATAATTCTCACAGGTCAGGTGCTTCTCCTTGTCCCTCACCCACCAGAATACTAATCTGTAGTTTAGAGGCAGCAAAGGCCTCTGGACGCTCAGAATATGTGGGCAACATATGGTCTGGCTTGCTAGACTTGTGCACTGTCAAAATAGACTTATAGATTAGACTCCTGCTGGTTCCATGTAGAGAGCTAGGTACAATCCCTATAATGTGCATAACCGCCAACACAAAGGAAAGATGCCTACTCTGTACAAGTTCCAGTTCCCAGAGACAAGAACACGTGAGTAACCAAAACAGAGGTAAGCATAATTAGAACCTCTTGCAGAGATTACAAGGACAGAGTTCTAAGAACTGGAGGCATCTATTTAACACCCCTGGGTACCTGATAGCCACAGCGAGGGCAAGTTACAGGGAGGTTTCAAAGTTAGCAAACAAACTTCAAGGTGAAGCTGAACACTAACAAGCATCAGCCTTCTCAGACAGTGTGTAGGGAGCTTACAGAGGTAAAGATGCAGCAATTGCCCTTGAGAGGTTTCTTCACATCCCTGGATTTCCCACATTTCCAAACGCAGGTCTGCTGGGATAAACTTCAAGTGTAAACAGTTTATCAGAACACAAAGGTGTGGGCTTCTGGAGCTGGGAGTCTGGAGCTGGAGAAGGCTGTGTGGGTTGGGGAGAGAGGATGGGCTGGGAGATTAACCTTCTCAATCATGTGATCATGAGAAGCCACCAGCTCCTCTGCGGACTTCAGTTGTCCTCCCTGATGTTCTCTATGGAGACTAGAAGATATTGTGGGGTTTCAGAGGGACCACCTTTGATAAAAATCTAAGACCTTCTAAACACAGAAGTGTAACCTTTGATTCTGTGGGACTTCCAGGCATCTTTTTCCAGAGGAAGAGGTTTTCCTTTTGAGCAAGCTGTGAGACTGAGTCTTTCTAGAAGTTAAGTTTAATAACTTCTATAGTATTTACTCTTCCTATACTTGCACTTGGAAACGTTTTCTGTTGGATTCAGTAATAGTATTAGTAGCAAGAAGGAGGTAGGCCTTTACTGGGCCACATCTAGTCTTTTCCTCAGGTAGCACTTTTGAATATGAGAAAACTTCCTGCAGGCTGGGTGGTAGTAGAATACACTTTTAATCCCAGCACTCAGGAGACAGAGGCAAGTGAATTTCTGTGAGTTCAAGGCCAGTCTAGACTACAGAGCAAGCTCCAGGATAGCCAGAGCTACACAGAGAAACCTGGTCGGCGGCAGCAGCAGCAGCAGCAGCAGCAGCAGCAGCAGCAGCAGCAGCAGCAGCAGCAG
>JADRCH010000015.1:12723413-12771979 GCA_019843965.1 Rhynchomys soricoides | reverse complement strand
TAGTAGTAGTAGTAGTAGTAGTAGTAGTAGTAGTAGTAGTAGTAGTAGTAATAATAATAATAATAATAATAATAATAATAATAATACATCTGATCATAAGAGGACAGCGTTACTCCTCACTCCATGTCCCACGTAGAGTAAGCAGTATTTTCCCAGAAACCTTTCTTTGTTAACAGTTGGCACTTCAGAATATTCTTGATTTTTGAAAGATAAGACTTACGCCAGATGAGAATCTGTTCATGTTTCCCAGATCTTACTACTGAAAGTCCATTTAGTCAAGTATTATTAAATGCACTGGAAAGCTATTGAAAGAAATGGGTTGACCCTTTTCTTGAGGGTAACACCCGAAGCCAGTTGAAGGTAAATTTGTTGATAGGGGAATCAAATTTTCCACACTTTTCTTCTTCCTCCTGTTGGAAATGGCTTGCTTATTTATCCCCAGGGAAACAGCTAGAATGCCATTGTATTTTTAAGAGAACCCCCATCTCTTCGTTTTGGTACAAGATTCTCGGCTGTTACTGCAGCCTTAGCACGTCCAAGGTCTATTCTCTGTCGCTCATGGGTTGAGGTTTGCAGTCATTAAATTCTATGCTTTTTGGGTGTTGGAGGGAGGACACATGGCTCTCTGGGTAAATTCCTCTCTGAGAGGAATGAACGGGCGAGAGCTTTGCTTCTAACATACTTTCTGATAGTTAGGGCAACCAGACCACTCAAAGTTGAAATCTGCCAGGCAAGGGCTCACCAATGCCTTGTTTCACCTGTTGGGCAAAGCTTGAAGGCAGTCACTACTGCCTCTCCTATAGATATCTGAAACACAGGTTTCATGGGGGATAAAGGTCTTCCCCTACAGCCCACTGTGATGTGGTGGATTGCAAATCTAACTGAATGTGGAGGGCTTGAAAAATGTGTCAATGCCGAAATGTTTCTGAATACAAAATGACCAAAACTTTATTCAACATCAAGTGAAGAGTGAGTCGGGGGTGGGGGACATTTCTGGCAGTGCTTGCCAGAGTGACATCATCCCACTTCACTGTAGCCCGGGACTACAGTGACACATGCTGTCATGCCACCCAGCATCAATGAAGACTGCCTAAGACACATTGGCTCATATTCAAGACTATTGGATGCTTTCAATTGGAGTGTTTTTACTGTGCATACCCAGTGTTCTGCTCTTAAAGAAACATAATGGTTTAATTATGGAAAACAAAGACTTTTAATATTTTCCCACCACCGTTCCTCCACATGTAAGTATCAAATTAGTTTATTTTTAGATTGTATTGTGTTCTAATGGTTGGTTTTAAAAAATTTCTGCTTGGGTTGCTGACTTGAGTTTTATGAAAATTCATTAAATGAATTTTGGCTAAGGATTAGGACAGAATTTCCAACAATGTATAAAATATCCCTAAACATACTTTGACCATTTTGTACTGTTTGTTTATTGTAAAGGATTAGAATTCATGATTGCAAAATAAAAATATCAGTCAATGATAAACAACAGCTGTATGTTCTATATCTTGGTATCAAATATTCAGTCAAGGTTTAATTCTTTGCATGACAACCCACAAGAATACCTATCTCTTGTTATATCATCTTATAATTTTAAAGACTTTTCAAGAATGTCAAGATAATATGATTATCAAGGAATTGATTTAAATAAAATTCCTTGTAATTTATTATCAGTGAATTTTGTATCTGCTATTTATATACTTATATAACCATACCAAAATACTTTAATAAAAAGCAGTCAGGAGTGGAAAATATTCACTAAGTCCTGGTACACAGAAGAAGGTAGACAGCATCCAGGCATAAGCTGCCTAAGGTGAAGGCATCTTCCAGGGAAATGGCTTCCAGACAGCATGGATTCTGAAAGACAGAGTCTTGAATATGGGGACAGCTTTCCTTAAGAGTGGCTATTCATAGTTCTTTCCCCTCCCCTATAAAATGGGGATCATAGTATTTATCCATCATTGATTCTGTCACTATAACAAAATGCCCAAGGCTGAATCCCTTCTACATTCATATTTATATTTATTTATTTATTTATTTATTTATTTATTATTTTTTATTTTGTGTGTGTGAGACACACACACACACACACACACACACACACACATATATATATATATATATATACAGAGAGAGAGAGAGAAGGAGAGAGAGGGAGAGAGAGGTACGTGTGTACTCACACACATGTGTCTGTGGGCATCAGAGAACAACTGCACAGAGTTGATTCTTCTCTCCTGCCACCTTTATGCAGGTTCTGAGAATTGTGCTCAGGTTGTCATGCTTGTCTTATCCGGAGGCAAATGCTGTTGTTACCTGCTAAGTCACCTCACTGTCCCCTCCCTTTTAAAAAGCGGGTTATATAGATCAGTTCTGGAGATTGAAAGTCAAAATAGCCTATTTTCTGGGTATTACTTCGTGGCTGAGGGCATTACAGGGTCAGGTGTAGGTAAGGAGGAAGGAGCCACAGCATGAGGCAGGAAGCCAGAGAAGGAGCCACAAGGGCCAGCCTTGTAGATCCTTTGAGACTCATGCTAACCTCTTTCAGTGAGGTACCCCCAATGGCTTAGCCTCTTCTTCCTGGACCCCTGCCTCTTAAAGATCTCACTGCCTTACCACCACCACACTGAAGACCCTGCCCCAGCACATGATACATCATATCTGGAAGATAGTACATCTCACTGGGTTCCTGTGGAGATTACAGTGTTTGTCCACACAAAGCACACATTGTTTCTCAGTAAATATCAGTAAGCGGACAAAGATCCAAGCTGAAAAGCACAAGACAAAAATTCCCTTTAGAAAGAGAGCTGTAAGAAAGTTGTCAAAGCTCTGACAATCCAAGATAGAGGTTTCTCTTTCTTCGATATTTAAAATTGTACTGATTTTTAAATGAAGGAAGATTTAAAGCTAATTCAAGTAAAGGGTTCCCTGGGGGGGGGGGGGACGGGACTTAAGTCTCAGCTGCATACAGAGAAGAGAGAAGGCTGAAGACCAAGGCAGCTACTCACCAAAGATGGGAGTCTTTGGTTGGCAAAGATCAACTGCAAAGCAAACCAGAAGCCTCAGCCGAAGTCTGCTGGGTTAGTCTGCCCTTCAGAAAGTAGTTACCCTTTCTTATAAGCTGATGCTAACAGGGCCGAACATCTGTAGACTGTGCCAGATGTCTAGCTCTCCTGGTCTATTCCCTGTGTGCCTTCCCCTCACCACCATCCCCTTCCCAATGCTCTGAGAATCTCAGTTGGTGATTTCCCCTCTCCAAAGGTACAAATGGCGAACATGACCCTACCCTCCCAGGAGCTATAGGAAACCCCATCAGAATCCAACCTGGACTTTGAATGTGGATCCAGTGGCATAGGAAGAAGACAGAAGTGTCAGCACATCCATGCCGTAATGGCCTGTGGACAAGCTCAGAGAGGCTGGCCTCTAGGACCCTGTGTCCTCAGCTGCTATGCCTGAGTGGGATCCGAGGCTTCTGTGCACTCATTCGCTTTTCAGCTAAGCCCACTGGAGTCAGTGAGCAGATTTGACTAGGCATCGTCCTGTTTTATTCCATTAACAGTACGGCTTTTGTTTTCTGTGTGCACATCTGTGTGCACACCTGTACAGTCTGTAACTGAAGATGTTGTCTCTTTTCATTTCTCTTTGTACAGAGTCTTATGCACATTAGGCAAGATGTCACCACCTGCAAAGTGGCATTACTGTGTGTCATTGTACTCATCTTCTGTTTCCAGGCAAAGACTTCCAGAAATTGTTAATGTTTTGAGGTTAACGATATTTATGGACCCTTAGAGCTCAACTGTTGTTCAAGCAAGCTGAGGTTCAGCCACGATAACTCTATGGTGGCTTTAGTGGCTTTGCATCTCACCTCTTCTTCATGGTTGTATGACACACAGGTGGGTGGCCAGTTTGCCAGTCCTTGTGATGTTATTATACTCAGCAACTAAATATTACAGGTTTATAGGTCTAAATTTGGCTGCTAAGATTATTTATTTCTGGTTTAAGTGATGGCTTTGTTTGCTTGTTTTCTTTGCTTCTTTCTTTCTTTCTTTCTTTCTTTCTTTCTTTCTTTCTTTCTTTCATGTTAGGTATAGAATCCAGGATCCTGTATGTGCTATGCAAGTATGCCATGGAACTACATTCCCAGGCCAATTGAGCTTTTAAAAATAATTCAAACACATTAGAAGTTCTTCTGCGTATGCATATTGACCTTACTAGGAAGGCAGGGGAAAAAAACGTATCAAAAAAGTGACCTCTTACAACTCACGAAAAACTCAAATATATACCCACCCAGCACTTGACTCTCATCTCTGACTTGTTGCTAATCAGGTCAGTTCTTTACTGTTAATGAATTTATGTGCCATAACCAGGGCAGAAACTTGAACCTTCCCACCCTCCTTCAAGTGCAAAGCAGGCGCTGCAGACAGACCTGGCAGCTTGGGACCCTGGACTGGAGTCTCCAGGAGACTTGAAAGGCAGGCTAGGTTTCCCCTTCGCCTTCATGTTTTATGAGTGTTGGGGAAATGTTGGCTGTTTACTGATTATCAAAGCTGTTTTTATGACTTCCCCAAAGGCAAACAAAAAAGGGAAATGCTCCAAATGCACTCCTTTCAGGCCAGGATAAAAGGTTGACCTTTCCTGCTCTTAGGGGACCGCGTGGTTCACAGCCCTGGAAAATACGACTCGGAAGCATGTTCAGGAAAGCAAAAGGCTTTGAAGTGGGAAGCAGATGGGGCCTGTTGTCACCAGTGGTGAGGTGCACACTTGGCTGGTAGGACAGACCTGTACACTGTCCCTGCCTTGAGTAGAAAGTAATGAGAATGCCAAGGACACTTCCTTTCCACGGAGCTTTCTACTGATGTCACTTCTGATTCACAAAGGACACAAAAAAAGAATCCCAAGGGCCACAGGGCATCTTAGTCTGTGCCCACAGGAAACATCTCCGCCAACACATCCTGCTTCATGGAACCCCAAACTTAGAAAAAAATAGAAGCAGAGAACATGCCATTACGACCAAAAATTTAATTATAATGATTTAAGACTATCAGTTAACGTTGACTGGAACAAAAACACATCGGCCTTTTTAAGTTCCTGAGACCCTGTAACTGGCAACAAGCACAAGAAAATTTTCTTCATGGAAATTTTTATTTTTCATTAGGATCTACATTTTGGGATTAAAAAATGCCATCAATCGACATCAAGGATCAGCATAAAACATTCCTTTCCCTAGAGAGGATATGAAAGGCTCTGGGATCGCCTGTTACCATAGCCAGTGGCTCCAGTATTTATTTGCATTCTTACTTTGGTCTCTTTTCAATGGACAGGCCCTTTACAGCTCCCTTCCTGTTTCTATCAGCGGAAATTGAACAGTAAAAAGCGGTAAAGAACTCAGCACTATCAGCTCCCAAGGTTTAGATTCTTTTTCTTTTATATGTTCTCTTAAAAGTGAGTTCAGCTATGGGACTTTCTAAAAATACAACCAGGGTTGGGTTTATTGTTCTCCTAGCCTTGTGTTAACCTGTGTGAAGAACTATGACAATGTGCAGTTCCCAGCGAGTCACTGGCCTGATGCTCTCAAATGCTGGTGAATTTGACTTTATCTTACAGAGAAGGTCAGATTTGAAACTTACAGTTGAGGGTGCCTGCTCTCCAAGGGCAAATTTACCGACAAGCCTCTTCCAAATGGAAATTTTGCATGGGAATTGTTTTCACACAGGCTAACGATCATTTTTCTCACCAACTCTGTGAAATATCGGGATGTGCAATCTTGACTTGTGAACTAGTCATTACAGTTGAGGAGACATGAATTCAGTGGTCAGCACAACAGAAACCAGCATGGCATCCAGGCTCCACTAGGAGCCGGCTCCCTGTCTGAGTGATGAGGATAGGATCAGGTTGCTTCAACACAGACAGCCCAAGAGAGGTTGGGCTGGAAGAGTTGAGGCATTTTTCTCACTGCTAGAATTGACCACCACAGACTGGATAAAGAATAAGTGCTCACTCCATTGGTGGTTGGGAAATTTAAGATCCAGTGTCTACATCTTGGTGAAGTCCTTCTCACTGGTGGGGACTTAGCAGTGTAGGTTGTATTACATGACAAGCCTGAGTGACACGGCTCAGTGTCTCCCCCTTCTTCCTACACAGCCATAGTCCGGTCGGATCTGTGCCTTCCTGACCTGTTTTGATCTCCCAAAGCCATTAACTTCAAACAGCGCAATGGGATTTGGCTTGTGCGCTCAGATCCTCACTGTGGTACAAGAGGTTTTCTCGGAGGTGGTACAGGTTGGGCATGTAAACCAAATAGGCTGAGTGCTCCAAGTGACTGGGGGTTCTGAAGCCCGGTGGACATACCCACCTTTATCACTGAAGAGCTCAAGCAACCAATGGTGCAAAGCCTCACAAGAGTGAGAAGAAAGTGTCCAGGTGACCCCCTATTTATGTCTGTGAAATAAGTAAGTTGCCATGGCTATCAAAATTGATGGAATTCCAGGCAGAGTCATAGAAGATAGAAGTCCCCATTTTGAGGTGAGGCTCGTTCTCCCCTTGACCAGAGCCACAGGAGCACCCATGGCCTCAACATTCCAACCCACTCTCTGACAACTTTGTCTATAAAAGCCAGTTAGGTAGTTGGCCTCCCACAGTCTGTGTGTGGTACACCAGACTGTTGAGAGCTTTCAGAGAGTGGGATCAGGCAAGAGTCAACTAAGATTGTTGGAAAAAATATTTAGAGTAGAGGTTCTCCACTTTCCTAATGCTGAGATTCTTTAATAAATACATTCCAACCATAAAATTATTTTTGTTGCTACTTCATAACTGTAATTTTGCTACTGTTATCAATCATAACATAAGAATCTGTGTTTTCTGATAGTCTTGGGTAAGGCCTGTGATAGGGTCATTTGACCCCCACATCATTCACAGGTTGAGAACCACTGCCTTAGAGGCTGAATTTGGGATTGCTATAAAACATACATGGGTTTTGGGGTCCCAACCACAGAAGAAGGCTGGTACCCTGCGGCATTCCTGCAGATCTTTCAGGAACAGCAGTGAGAAGAGAATTCTTGGAGAGTGTCAGAACAGGGGTGCCTGTGGCAGGCTAGCTCTGTGGAATCTGAGGTTAAGAATGTCATCAGGAATGGCTTTGGGGAGTCTCTTCTCCTAGAGCCTAGCTGTGTGCTCCAGCCTTGTTCTTCTGCATGCTGCAGCTCAGCTTTTCCCTAAGGCCTTTTTCCTGCAATCCTATGAGCATCCTCTGTCTCTCTCCCTCCCACATTGCACAGCAATGTCCTGTCTACTACCTCCCTATTGTAAGATACAGGACTGCTCTCCAGCCTCATGAAGAAGTCAGCTGGGTCCAGATTTCCAGGTTGGATATCATCTTGCCTCAATTTTGAAAATATTGCTCCATGGGGTAGCAATTAAAAAACCAGATGACGTTCTGTTCTCTGCTTTTATGTGAAGCATGTTCTGTTTTTCCCTCTGGGAAGGTTCTGGATGTTTTCTGAAATTTCATTGATATGTGCCAGTTGCCACAATGAGGCAACATTGTAATTGATGGAAAAGTGCCAGTGATTTCAGTTGAGACTATAAGTAGGCATAACCTTGGGCTACTTGCTTTTTGGAGTGATGTTTGTATGCAGTATATAAAGATTGTCTCTGTATTATACACATACTGAATTCTGAATCAGCACAGATCTGATTACAAGCCAGACTTTGGTATTGTTAAGCATCACCTGTCTCAGTGTTTTGTAAACACTCCCCCTCTTACCTTCTGATTGGTTTATTTAAAAGCTGATGGCCTGTAGCAAAGGCAAGAAGTAGAAGATGGGAGTTCTGGGAAGAGACAGGAACTCTGGGAGAGAGTCAGACATAGGATGGTTCACCAGGGAGAGGCAAGGAAAAAACACATCTGAACGAAGAAGAAGAAGAAGAAAAAGAAGGAGAAGGAGAAGGAGAAGGAGAAGGAGAAGAAGAAGAAGGAGAAGAGGTAACTAAGGAGACCCATAACGTAGAATAGAATAAACAGGTAAGTAAGTTAAGAGCTAGTTGGGAACAAGCCTATCAAATAAGGCCTAGGCATTCATAATAGATATAAGGCTCCGTGTTGTTATAAAGAAGCTGGTGGTTCCAAAGAAACCCATTACACTCACTGCATTTGCTTATGCCCAGTGAGGAGGTGAGAGCAACAGTAATACACCTGTGTGTCTCACCATGGCAGAAAAGGATAGAAGTAACCTACTAGCTCTAAAGGACCTTGTGAGTGGACCCAGGGACAGGTATCAGTGGTCCATCTAGATTACTTCGGGAAACCAATTGGGCAATGGTCAACTCAGAGGACCTGAGAACAGGTGGGACACAGGTGGCTCCATGCCCCATGCTTGGTACTCTTCAAATAAGTATACTGAGAAAAGAAGAATAACCATTTGTTCAGGATGGTGGTGTACTTCTTTGAAAAACTGGAGACTTAGCTACGCAAGTCAGCACAGAAGTTCTTCAACAAATGAAAAATAACATCATACAGACTATATCCTCATACAGAGAGCTATAGTACTCCTGGGTATCTGCCTGAAGAAATCCAATTTCAGGATTTTGGAAATCCACACCTGACCATCCAGGGTTATTGATGCACCAGCAGACAAACTGCAGATACAGTCTAGGTACCCATCAAAAGATGAAGGAAGGAAGAAGATGCTGTCTATAAAATGGGGCTTTGTTCAGACATAGAGAATACTGCAGTTGTGTCATTGGCAGGAAAATAGGTGGGACTGGAAATCACTAGTCAGATGTTGGATATTCTCTCTCTCTCTCTCTCTCTCTCTCTCTCTCTCTCTCTCCCCCCCCCCGTGTGTGTGTGTGTGTGTGTGTGTGTGTGTGTGTAAACATGGAAAGAGTCACTATTAGGGATAAAGTGGGAAGAGAGTGGAAGATAAGAGGGAGAAATGGAGGGAGTGAGAAGATTATGGAAATATCACAATGAAAGCCTTAACTTTGTGTTATTAATATGCACCACTGAAATACAAATTAAATTAAGTATAGAAAAAAGTAAGAATTAATATTAGGGGGAATTATTTTAGCATATCCAGAAGAAGAAGAAGAAGAAGAAGGAGAAGGAGAAGGAGAAGGAGAAGGAGAAGGAGAAGGAGAAGGAGAAGGAGAAGGAGAAGGAGAAGGAGAAGGAGGAGAAGGAGAAGGAGAAGAAGCAGAAGAAGCAGAAGCAGAAGAAGAAGAAGCAGAAGAAGAAGAAGCAGCTGAACATGGTGGCACAACCTGTAATCTCAGCACTTGGGAGGTTGAAGGAGGAGGGTCACAAGTTCAAGGTTGGCCTCAGGGACATAACAAGACCGACCTTAATAAAACCTCACAAGAACTGTGAATAGAAACTTCTTTACTTCCTGTGAAACTAAGTGTATTTTGACTTTACTGCACAAACTCCTCTAGGGCAAGAAACATGGTCTGCATTTTTTTGTAATACCTCAGGTCTTTACTGAGAGCCTAGCTCATTGGAGGACCCAAGTCCATGTTCACTAAACCTACAGGAAGAGGGAAGGTAGGCTGGATCATGACTGGGACATGCGGTTTGAGTTTATGGGGCTCACCCATGTGCCTAGCCTACCTGGGAACACATGTCACAACCCTCCCCAGCCTTCTTCCTAGGCAGTCTGAATTCACTAGCACAGGCTGACTCCAATAAAATATAAAATAAAAGGAGGGCTTCTTGCATTGTGTGTGATGCTGAGGCTGCTCGTACAAGGAGGACAAGTTGGGATGGTAGCATCCCACTTAACTCAGTTACCTGTTATGTCTCTTAAAGAGATTCTTCCAGAATATCTTCCCCACACTCTTCTCTCAAGAATTCCCAAGGCACGATGCCCAGTATTTCTGCAAGGGGTGTGATTCTTGGTACAGATGAAATGTTCACCAACATTTAGTGTATGGACTAGTCATTGAATTAAACAACACAATTCAGATCATTCAGATCTTCCCAAGAAAGCCAGCACTAACATCTCTACAGGGCACAGTCTTCCAGAAGAAACACACAGGATATGAAGGCCAGGGGAGGCAGGATATGCTGGACAGGCTCCCAGAGGAGAGGCAGTATGTCTCTGTGACAGCCAGCTACTTTACTTCCCTCTCACTTGCAGGTTGTGAGCATGCCATGACTCCTGCCATTTTCATTACCCATTGGCCTACAGACAGGCAAGCCACTGCCTGGACAGGACAGCTTGCAGTGAAGACTATGCCCTGGTTGAGTCCTTCAGCCCCAAGGGACATTCTGTCTGTCAGTTATGAGGCAACAAGTTTATCTGATATTTTCTCACATGTTAATTTTACAAACAATAATTTAGATATTTCCAAGAACATGTCACCAGCCTCCTCTGAAGGGGGACTTATTGGCCACTGCTGAAAGACAATGTGAAATTACATTGTACCATAAGGTGTAGTTTTCAGAGAACAGTCCTCAGAGCTCAAGAGACATGTATTATTCTTCCCTTAGTGTGGCGGGGCTTTCATGTAAGCTCAGAGGCCTTTAGCCTCTGGTGAGGCTTCAGATGCCACCTGTGGTTTGCTCTGGATTTCAACCCTAGACAGAGCAACAGCCACAGACTTCTTTCCCTGAGCTAAGCTAAATAATCTCCTCTAACTTTTCTTTCTGATAGAGGGAGCTGTGGTTGCTAGTGTTCACATTCTCCAGGGCCAGGGTCGAAAACACCACCACCCCAGGTAGAAAACATCTTCAGATGGTGTAAAGTATTTATGATTTCTTTTAAATTTCTAGTCCTATTTATTACCACAGGGTTTTAGGGCTCTTGTTGGGTTTCAGTGAAAACATCTGGAGAGGGTAGAGGATGACATCATCACAGTGACACTATGGCGATCATCAATTGATTAACTATGGCCCTCCTGATGACAGATGTGGCCCAAGTTGGGGCTTCTCTACCTGGCTACATTCTACTTTATGAAGCTTCAGAGGAAACAGTAAAATTGTCTTGTTTGTTAACTGATGCGATGCTGCAGTTGGAATTCTGAATGGACCCTCCCACCTCAAAGGTCTGTTAAGAGCTTGGTTGCCAGGGTAGAATCACTGAGAATGGTGGATATGGTGGGAGGCTGGACCTTGAATTCATTCTGCTGCAAGCACAACCACTTTTGACCCTGGGCGAAAGGCAGCCCTTTCTCCCTGTAGATTGAGTCCTCTTCTGGTTCTCCATATGATACCAGTGGGCTTCAGAAGGGGACTGGCAGACTTGGCTTGCTTCTTCTGGACAGGAAGCTGTGTGTTCACATGCCAAGGTTGTGGGGAGCCCAGCCAAGGTTGCACTGTGCTCCACAGGCCTCGCAGGGGAGAGACATGAGTCATGCACTTTCAGAAGACAATTCTGGGGGAGACAGGAACCTCGGGAGCCCTGTTTGTGGATAAGGCTGGTGACAAGCACTAACTTCTCTAATGCAGCTGTGGCTCAGGTTGATGGTCATTTCCTTGCACCTGCCCTCCCTCTTCTTCAGAGGTTTTGGACACTTTAGGCAGTGTGGAGTCAAAGCTGTGTTTTCAGCCTGTTTGGAAGATAAGCGGGCATCTTTCAGCAAAAGACAGCAAATCTACTAAGGGACAACTGGTTCTTACTTGGTCACTTTGCACAACTGGTTCCTACCTCAGTCACTTTCTCAGGTCCTCCATCCTTCTTTTCAAGCTACCAAGCTTATCTCCCAGGAATGGTACAAAGAGCCTGTGTCTTCAAGACTCACAGTAATGCTGGCCTTGCAGGTGTTCAAGACAAACATTCCTGTTTTTCCTTAAGCCACATTATTTGAGAGTTTTGTTATTTGCTTCAGACCTATTTTGAACTGTATTAGCTGCATACTTATAAAAATACTGAATATAATTATGGTATAAACCAAATACCATTATTTCGGCTCACAGTTTTTGAGGTTCCTTCAAGCCCATGGCAGGAGCCTATGGCAGAGAAAACCAGAGAGAAAATCTAAAAACAGAAGCATGATGGAGTTCCCTTGACTGCCTTCCAGGGCATGCCTCCAGTGATCTAAGGACATCTCACGAGGTCCCACCTCCCCAAATATCCACTGCCTCCCAGGAAGTCCACCCTGGTAACCAAGTGTTTAACACATAGTGTTGAGGTAGGGGGTAGAGTCAACTCCAAACTAACGGCTAACTAGTGAACAGAGATGTTTGGCTGTACCCCTTGGAATGTCTTTAGAAGTCGTGATTCACTCAGAGTACAAGCACATTGGCTCCCTGGCTCCCGCTTGGCTCTAACCTCCAGGACTAATTTCCTAACCTCACCTCATACCCATCTCAAAGCCATATCCAAACGAATTCAGATGCCCTTCTCATCCCCATGAATGGCAAAGGAAAACAATCTCCGGCTGAAGAAAAAGGATCCTTTCAGTGTCATGCCACAGAGTCAGCTCTGATACTCAGTCCTTTGTTACAGTCCTCAAGTCCCATTCCCAGTAATGATCTGCTTGGTCACTGATATGGAATGACAGAGCACACACCTGTGATCAAAAGAAAGTGGCAGTGGACAAATCAGACCTGCTGTGTAGGGGCATCCATCCTGGGACACTTCCTGGGTCCAGTGCAACAATGATGGTTTTGAAACCAAGAGGGCTGCTCCTGCTGCTCCTCAGACCTTCCCAGCTCTCCCATGACACTCATTCATTCATTGTTGTGGTGTGTTCGATCTTAGGGCCCTGAACAAGCTAGGTAAGTTCTTTATCACTGAACCATATCCCTGGCAACCCCCATCCCCTCTTTGTAACTTTAAATAGCTTCATACTGTCAGTCTATGTTTGTGTAGGTGAAAGAAAGGGATTAAAACCTTTCTCATGAGTTGGTATGGTACTATCAGGCCCAAGGAAGGTCTGAATGTGATGTCTTGTAGGCAGAGATGGCCCTTCCTTCCTTCCTTCCTCCATATCCCTCCGTTAGACAGAAGATAGACAAGAGAGGTGGAGCCAGCTGAGTGTGAGATCCCAGAGGGAGGACTTGGAGAAGGGACTGAAGGAACTGAGGGAGTTTGCAGCCCCAGGGAGGGAGCAACAGTGGCAACTGACCTGACCCCTCCATACTCCTGGAGACTGAATCACCAACCAAAGAATACACATGGAGGGACCCATGGTGCTGGCCACATATGCGGCAGAGGAGGGTCTTGTTAGACATCAGGGGGAGCAGAGGCCCTTGGACCTGAGGGTGTTAGATGACCCAGTATAGGAGAATGCCAAGGGGGGAAGATGAGAGTGGGTGGGTAGGTGGCTGGGGGAATACCCCCATAGTGGCATGGGGAGGGGGAGGAAGTAGGGAGGTTCCAAAGGGGAGATCTGGAAAGGGGGAACCATTAGAAATGTAAATAAAGTATGAAAAAAAGAGGGGTGGAGCTACAAGAAAGACATTCTAAAAGATAGTACAAGAGCTATTTCTGCTCGTAAAACTTTACCAACTACCTAGGCCCAGACTTCAATGTTTTTAGACAACCAGCTGTCCTGACCAACAACCTAGCCATGAGGTCAATTGTGGGTTTTTTCTCCATCTCAAAGAGAAGTTAGACATAACTAAACTATTGCAGCTATGTCTTGGTAGCTGTTTCCTAACAGTCAGAAGATCCCTTTCTAGTTTGCTATCCTTAAGAGTGATGGTAGGTTCCTCCCGCTACACCCAAAGCTAAGACATAAGGGCATTTTCCCATGCATACACACTAATGAAGGATCTGTGACCCAAAGAGACCCCAGCTTCATTAGAAGACCACTTTGACTCACTATGTTGTGTACTATTCTAGGGAAACATAGGAAGACATAGCCAAAAATGGAGATATGTTAAACTTCAAGCTGGAAAGGAGAAAGGCTCACCTTACTCCATCAACATGACCCATCTCATAAATATTCATAAAATTCTTTAAACCCTCCACACAGAACCCATTGGGCTGCTGCTTCTCTTTGGCAGAGTTCTCTTCACTGTCTCCTTTAGGTGCTTTAACTGCTGTTTAAATTGTCTCTCTTTTTTTTTTTCTGAGTTCTTTCTTTCCTTCATGGAGATAAGAACCAGGAGACCCCTCTGCAGAGGCCAGGCTAGAAAGTCTTGGGATATCACACCATACTTTAATTACTAGGCTACAGTCTTTGGATTTCTGTGATTTCAGTAGACTACTGGAGAGGTGGAGAGCAGTCGTTTCTCCTAGGTGTTCATTTGAAGACATACACTCATCAGAACCCAAGAGCTGTTAGCAGTGACTGCATTCACTGACCAAGTTTCTACATTGGTGTAAGGCCCTGTGATCTGTGCTTCCAAAGGAAAATGCCCCACCTCCATGCTTGCTGCCCATTCATCTGTTAACTTTGTACAGTTTCATCAGGACTTAAGCTTCCACAACACTGCCTGGACTGTCCTGGGTCTCAAGCCTGAGATCACTATCACTCTGAGACTCGAGTCTGCCCTTCTACCACTATGTGTGCAGTTCATGAGCATAGTTACTCAAAAGAAATGGAGGAAGAGCCAAATGATTTACTCTGCCACCTGCTTTTACCATGTATAGTGTCTTGGGACTGGTCTCTTGGAGGCTCACAGCCTGGTCCCTCTCCATTCTTCTTGGCTCTAGCAAATAAGGTAGACTGTGAAAAACTGTTAAAACAGTGCACACAGACTGGGAAAAAGATAATTATCAAATTAAGATTCCTTACACCCTTATCATATTTAAACAACAGAGAGGATATTATTGGTTATGTTTAAGAACAATGCATGTGTGATGCACTTCTGGGGTGCACTTTGGCCATGGAACACTTGACAAGAGTGAATACCAAAGGTCTAGGCATCCCAGATGCTGGGAGGGCATCCAGTAGGCATATAATATAGGTGAGAAGGCAGAAAGCATGACCTCAGCAAGCACAGCACTACCCTGGAGGTTCTATCTTCTGTAGCTGTGTGACTATGAGCACCAGTCATCTTGCCTCTGTGTGCCTCTCCAAAGTCTGAGAAGTAGTCTTGATGTTACATTGGTATTCAGTTGAACTAAGCCTGCATCTGTGAAGCTGCTGCAGCCCAGAAATAGTCAAGTCCCTGGTCAAGCCTTTTAGGGAGGTTCTCTGTCGGAACTGGAAACTGAGGGATAGGACCTGCATCCCTAACCTGGAGGACAAATGAAGTTCACTGTATCAGGTAAGCATGAAGCTTTACTGGCAATGCTGAAGAGCTCCAGATTGGCATTATGCTCAACTCTTTCCAATATTCAACCTATGGGGCATGAACAGAAACACAGGGTTCCAGTTAGTACCTATTCCAGGAGATTAATCCACATGGACTCACCTTTAACACTGCAGTCTTTAGTCATACCTCTGTTCTCAGGCTACCTATTTTCTTAGCTCTTTCTTTCCCATCTTCCCTCAGGTCCCAGATCAGTTCAGAAGTAGCTGCTTCTCAGAGACAGTCTCTCTTGGCCACCTTGAGATGGCCTTTACATGCTGATCCTGATCAGAAACACACACACACACACACACACACACACACACACACAGTACACATGAGAAGTCTGCAGAAATACTCAGTGTCATATTTTACCATACCTCTCTACCATACTTAAAAGCAGCTCAACACCAGGGACAAGTCCATAGATGCTAGAGCGTGTGTTTGTGTCATGCCCTGGCATAGTTCATATGCATGCCTCAAAGGAGGCTGCCTCATCTCCTATGGAAAAGAGTAAATATCAGATAAGAGCAAGGGAAAAAAATAGAATGGATTTTTGGAGTGTTCTCTACTTAAAAACATTGGAAGGTTTTCCAACAACGCATATGATCCTGTACAATTTGTTTCCGAGTGGTCTACCGAATGGTCACCGGCAGCTTGAACCTCAGTCTTGAACCCAGTGGAGCCAGGTTTTCTGAGAGGAAGGAGGAATTGGTGTCCTTTGGGGGTAGCCTCAGGGAGGGAAGCACTGGTGAAAATTAATGCCCCTTTATTTTCTAAAGAGGAAGCACAGCTGTTTGGCCTGAAGGATGTGTGAGAGGATAGGGGTGGGGTGGGGTGTTCCCGGGTTGTTTGTTCCTGAAACAGCTGACACGTGTGCCAAGGACTGGGAGTAGGCAGTGATGGATGGAGTGCGTGGCCTCACCATGTGCTAGTGTCCACTCTGAGAGCTCTGCAGATCCACCAACAACCTCTGGATTCACTCCACTGTCCCCCAGAGAACAATGGTTTACACACAGTGCTGCTGTGTTGTCACCAGGGGTGGGGGTTGTGGGGGGTATGAACCTGCCTGTCCTGGCAGGAACTGCAGGGTGGTTTCTCTTGGTTATTTATAGAACACACCAGCATCTGCCTGACCAGCATCAGGGCATCGGGCAAAGGACTGAGGCAATCCCATTTCAGTCTCTTCTGCTAAGAGTCTCTGGACAGGCTATTAGGCTCTCTGAGACTTGTTTTCTCTTACCGAAAATAGGCTTAAACTCGAAATCTGTTTAAATGCCTACAACTTGTTAAAATAAAAATATATGTAGAAAACTTTATCTTTCTAGCTTCCAGATAGCACAAGGGTGTTGGCACTGTGAGCTGTACTCCGTGTCTCCCCTGTAGCCTTGAGGTGGGCATTCTGAGGTTCAGGAGCAGGAGAATCACACTCAGAGCTGGGGGTGGGGGGAGTGTGCTGTTCAGCATCATTATTTCTGCTCCACATCCAAAGTGGCTGCCCCTAAGGGGTTGGTTTTCTCTACAGTAACATACCCCAGACAATTAACTTATAGAGAGATAGACTTAATTTGAGTTTTTGAGTTTCAGGTCAAGACCAGGTAGATCTGATGGGTGTGCCAGAGATCAATGGTATGGAATGCAATGGGTACTTATCTCCTGGTCAGGAAGAAGGACTTTCCATGTCATGCCTCCAGTGATCTTAAGACCTCTTCCAGTGATCAGCTTCCTAAATGTACCACCCCTTCCAAGTAGTGCCACCTTAGGGATCATGTCTTCAACACATAGATATTTGAAGGACACTGTAGATGCAAAACATGGCTGGTTTATTCTATTGGCACATTGCTATGTGGCATGTCTTTGGTATCAGATCTTATATTTAAGTCCCTCCAAAATAATTATGTGATTCTAAAAGTATACGTCTTTGAAATTGTAAAAAGAAAAAAGGGGCGGGGCTTGAAAAAGTCACTGAGAAACACTGTAAGCATCACAGGTTCTTGTGACTCCAGGCTTAAAAGAGTAGGAAATAAATGGCTGCAAAGAATGACTTCCTGAGCCCGTTGTGGTGAAATAAAAAGCATGTACAGATGCTCACCAGTACTTATCAGGTGCTGTGATAGCTTCAAGAAAGTATCCATTGATGATTCTGCTAAGTTTTGGTACCAGATTATCACCATCTCACATTTTCCTGATCCCATCTTCCCCTTCTCCCCCATTTTTTTCAGCTCCTCATACTTTGGGATCTTGTTGGGACTCTCCTAGAATTCCTCACCCGAACCCTGGATGAAATCATTCACGGTCTCATCCCCTCCTTAGAGAGGGCACTTATGATGGAGATCATTGACCTCATCCGGAGGAGACGAGCTGAAGCTCGGACAGCTGATGGTTTTATTTAACTTTGCACCCCTGAGCAAGTGTATTGGGAGGCACAAAGCAACCATCTGCTCCAGCCATTTAATACACAAAGGAATAAAATCCTAATGCACACACATTAGGCAGGGCTGTTCAGCTGGTGAGTGATGGAACCAGGGCTTGGTAGGGATTTAGACTGCAAGTCCTGCACTTTGCTGGAGGATGAACAGGCTAGGCTCATCTGGGAGGATTCGGGGTTAAGTTCACTTACAGCTTAGCACTTTATGCCCTTGAGTCCCATGCCTCATTTCTATGGAAATAGAACAAAAGGGGGTTGCCACCTAAATATATTTTTCTCACAAAATTCATGGAAAAATAGCCTGTTCTTTGCTACTAAGTGCACAAGCCCCCATGCTTGATTACTTGTGTAATACTTGTCTCAGCTGGATGCAGGAGGGGGATGGAAATGGAGATCTGTGAAAGCAGCTTCCAGGAAAGGCCAGAGGAGCTGGGGCAGACACCACTGCCTCTCTCCCCTAAGGAATCAAACTGGGTAGCTGTCAGTCAGCACCATTACAGCCACAAATACCCAAGATAAATCAACTCACATAGAGGAAATGCTTGTTTGGGCTCACAGCTTTACACGTGTCAGTCACCCATGGTCACTTGGCTTTATTGCTTTAGGTTTGTGACAGGTTAGAATGACATGGTAAAAACACATGGTGGAGGAAGCTGCTCACCTTGTGGTATGGACAAGAAAGAGAGAAAAGAGAGCACAAGGTCCCAGTATCCTCTGCAAGGGTACATCCCAGTGACCTAACTTCTTCCTTCTTGGACCACAGCTTAAAGGTCTCACCACCTCCCAGTCGTACAAAAGGCTAGGAATCCCACCTTTGACATATAGCCTTTGTGGTGTTGGGGGAGGGGGCATTGCAGATTCAAACTACCTACCATCTAACCTGCAATTTGATTGCTTTAAAGGTCCCTCCAAACCAGCACACCCTAACTTCACAGTCCCCTCTTCCTGCTCTGGTTTGGATCCAGTCTGAACATGCCTTGAGCCTTCTTGTACTGAAACCTAATTTTAATTGCCAGGTATTAAGCGGGTAGAAACTTAATTGACTCTGGCATCAGAAGTGGGGAGGTTTGGGGAAGTGATCAGGATTAGGTAAAGTCATTTGAGAAGAATCTCCATGACTAAATCCTGATAGGATAAGAACTGATTCTTTTGGCTATTGCTGAGGTTCCCAGTGGGAAGGCGTTGTAGATTAGTAATGGTTAACACTTGGTTTGTCTTCATAGCCAGTAGGTAGTCGATGGTAGCATGTTTATTTTTCCCTCTTACGTTTGTACAAGTCTGAGCCATAAGACCTTTTTTCGTGACCAACACTTGTATAAAGTCTATAAATAGCTGATTATTTCCTGCAACATCTGTAGGAGGCACCATTTGACAGCTTGTGCAACTGAGGCAAATAGTGTTAGCATTTTGTCTAAGCTCAGCCCCACAGTTACCTGGCAATAGCCAGGTGTTCCTGACTCACTATAAAGGGGCTGCTGCCCCCTCTGCCCCCTCTGCCCCCTCTGCTCTCTCTTCTCTCTCTTACCTTCTTGTTCCTGCTCTGTCTTCTCCTCCCTTCCCCCTCTCTCTCCATTCCCCTCCCCCTCTCTCCAAGTGCTCATGGCCAGTCTCTCTCTCTCTCTCTCTCTCTCTCTCTCTCTCTCTCTCTCTCTCTGCCTTTCTCTGCCTCTACTACCCTCTTAACTCCCCTCCCCATGCCCTGAATAAACTCTATTCCATACTATACCATCCTGTGGTTGCTCCCTCAGGGGGAAGGGATGCCTCAGCATGGGCCCAAGGAGGCACCCCGTTCCCCACACCTGACTGCACATCTGCCAAACATATCCTCTCTCTTGTTATCTTTTTATGAAACACAACAAATAGGGACAGTGGATTTCTAAAGGGGTCAAACAGGAGTATGTAGATGCTCTGTAGTACCATTTTGAGAAGAATATTACAAATTGAAGATACTCTCTACACCTAAGGGTAGTGTATCTTCTTCTATGTAGTGGGTAGGTGGTACTAGGACGTGTAAGAATGCAGGCTGAATAAGCCACAGGGAGCAGTGTTGTAAGCTGCCTCCTTTCACGGGCTCTTCAGCTTCTGCCCTGACTTCCCTCAGTGATGGGCTGTGACCTGAGGGTTCTAAGCTGAAACCAGCTGTTCCCTCTCCACAAGTGCTTTAGTAACAACAGAAACCCTAGTTATGACTCTCACAGAATCATCTCTCCAGCCTCATTGTTTTAGTAGTAAGCCCTGTGACTTTTTTAAAAAAAGTTAAGTAGAAAAACAAAATAACAACAACAACAAGAACCCTTTGTCACACGAGGAAAGAAATGGGGCTTTACTAAGGACTCCAAGTGCATCTAATGCTCTGCAAAGTCATGTCATCTGTGACCTGCACCTCAACATTTGGCTGTTACTTCATCAAACAGTCTGTCCCATTCTAGTGAGAACTTGGCAGTTTCCATTTGTAATTGGACCCATACTGAAGAAGAGGAGCATATTTTATCCAGCTATCAGACTTTTATAGGGCAGATGCTATGTTCCAGGCCAAGCTTCAATTTTGGAAGGTCTGTAGGAGATGGGATTTACAATTTCAGATTTCTAGCAGTATCAGCTAGAATCAGACAAATGCTGGGCTATAGGAATCTCAGGGACAAATACTCCTTTAAACCACAAACCATTCTGTGGAATCATTTTGTTTGTTGATATTAGTTCATACCAAATACAGACACAGGCTACATAAAAATATTAGATCAACAGTAGGCTGTGAATGCGGTGGTATGTTCAATGCTTCTTACATCCATCAGCAATATCACAGCTACAATAGATGATATAATTCTAAGATGCTTACACAAAGGCCAAATCATCAAACAAAGTATTTGTCAGACTACATCATTGTCATTGAATGGAACTTGAGTGCACCCCCAGGATCTGTTAACTGCTATCTAACATAGAGTAAAGAACATCTCATGCCAAGTAGCCATTCTCTCCCTCGAGAGTTATTCTTCCTTGTTTTGAGGTCAAGCTTGTCAAAATGTTGCAATGACCTCTGTGAAGTTGTTTTTCCCATGCCTGATAAAAAGCCCAATCACATAAGCCCTCCTGATCAAGAGAACAGAATGCTGAGTGACCCATGCTCAAAAACTACTGCAGGGCCCAGCTTCCCCTTCCTTCATCTGCCTCTACCTCACTTCTAAAGCCAGCTCCTCACTGAACCCCTCAACAGTGAATAGGGAAATAGAGCTTCTACCAATGTGAGACAACCCATATCAGAAAGGAATGACTTTGCTCTTATAAGCCAGGGAGACTGCTCACCCCTCCCACTTGAGATGGTTCAACTTATCGTTTTCAGATGTGTGACAGTGCAAAAGTGGAAGTCATTCTGTAGACGTAGACTCAAAATGAGATCCTTTCTCAGGCTTCTGATCTGTGATGTAATCCTTCTCTTGCTGCTGAGTAGTGGTAGTGAGCCACAGTTCCTTTCACGTGTAGTTACAAGAAGAGACTCTGCCACACGCTGCTCTGCTAAGCTAGGATGATTGGTAGGTTGGAACATTGGCTTGTGGTATTTCCAGTTTTGATGAGTTTATTGGATGAAGCTTCCTGGTAAGGTGAGCATCATCTTGATCTCGGGAAACTGATAATACAACGGAAACCTATGAAGGGGGCTCACCCATCTGCTTCGTCACCTGCAGAGAGCATAGCAGTGGATGCTTGAGGGGTTCTCACAACTGCTCTCTGGTTTGCTCATGCCCCCATACCCCGGAAAAGAGATGCATGTTAGAACCCCAGGGGAAGCTCAGTGGAAGAGCACTTGCTTACCATGCAAGAGTCCCCAGCATGTCTTCACAGGTACATAGCTGTTATTTCTTGTTTATTCTGGTTGGACTTGTCACTATGATTATTAGTTAAAAATCAATGAAGGGCAAGGAGGGAAAATGTCATGCATTTGTTCTTCTAGTCAAGGTAAGTTGGATGCTTTGACAAGGCTGAATACAAGAAAATCATTCTAAAATATTATTGCAGATAGGTAACTTTGAAATATTCAGGAAAATGTCATGAAACTGTTGGATTCAGATTACTTATCAAATGATTCCTTTCTCCCTACATTTTAAAGCAACCAAAAGAAACCTGGAACAGAGAATTCTGAGATTTTTTTTTTTCCCAAGGAGGATACAAAGAATTCTCATTAGCACGCTCAGCCAAAAGAAGACTTTTAGCAACACATGGATCAAAGCAAGCTAGATTCGGCACATGCCTTTGTTGCCTGCTCTTAGAAGACTGAGGCAGGAGGATTCTAAATTCAAGGCCAGCCTGGGTTACAAAGTGAGATTCCCTACAAGGAGTATGCAATGATGTGTTTGAACTGAAACATGTAATGTGTGTGTGTGTTAATTTTTAAAGACTCAGATCTTTCAGTAATGTTCAAGGAACGAGCTCTCTGCTATAATTAGGATAGGTTGATAAGATGACATTGTAAGACACATCTCTCCTACATCTGAAAGATCTTCTCTTCAATGATACGTCTATGCCCAGAGATATGGCCCTCTGGTCCTCTGCTATCTCTGGTGTTGATTCCCAACTGTGCAACCCGGTGTGGCACAGCAGCCTTGTCCGGTGTTATTCCCATCCTGGATACCAGTGTGGGTCAGGAATGTTTCCTCTTGAGAAACCTGCAGCTGAGCTGTCAGGAGCAAAGATACTCTACAGGGGGACACTGTGCCCTGCTTGTCTATTAGAGTATTGAGCAGGTGGACCCCAGGGAATTGGAATTTCCCCAGGAATCTCCTGCTGGGGAAGGGAAATGCTGTGTCTCTGGTGCTTGCAAGAGGGGGAGTTTGTCATAGGAAGAGACTTCACACAGTCTGACAACCTGTCAGACCTCTGTGTGGGAGAGCCTGGAGCCAAGACAATGACCTGTTAGTGATAAGCAGAATCACACTTTGACGAGTCCTGTTTAGTTATGCATGACCCTTGACCTCTGTTTAGACCTAAAACCCAAGACAGATCTTAAGATAGACTTTAGGTGCTACTGGCCCTCTTTATTTGTTCCTTTCCCCAAAGTGGTCATTAAATAAATCTCATATCTCTGCTTTTAACCATCATTTTTCTCTTTAATTAGTCCATTGAGAATAGGCTTTTTGAGCCTAGCTTGTTAGGGGTGTAAAGGTCTAGACTTTAACCTTAACAGCTCTGGTAACAAGTCCATGGGGTCCATGTGTTCCTGCAACCCAAGGGAACAGCAGTGAAAGGCTTTCTTGACCCAGATTTAACCTGCTCCTGAGGCTGTGCCACCAGGACCAGAGAGATTGGAGAGACTATGCTACCCCCCTCTGTTGCCTCCCTTCTGAATCAAAACAAAGCATCAGAAGGAGAAGTAAGAGGAGGAGGAGGAGGAAGAAGAGGAGGAGGAGGGGAAGGGGAAGGGGAAGAAAAAGAAGGGGAAGAAGAAGAAGAAGAAGAAGAAGAAGAAGAAGAAGAAGAAGAAGAAGAAGAAGAAGAAGAAGAAGAAGAAATAATACTGACCAAGCCAGAAGAAATACAGCAGAATTCTTTCATTTTCCAGAACAATTTCTATCATGTTCTTTGATGATGAATATAAAATTTTGTCTAATAACATCTCTCTTCGTCCCTTTTCTTTTTTCTTCCCTATATCAAGAGCTCTGAAGTGGCTTTTCCTGACTGTACCTACCAGAGCTCCAGTAAACAGTGAAGTGTTGAATGAGTATCCTTAGTGTGCCCGATGGCCAAAAAGAAAAAAAACAAGCACTAATAAAGCAATATGAAACAAAAAAGTCATTAAAACTACCATTGAGTTAGCTCTTACTCTTAAGTCAAATTATAGGCTACAGAGGGGAGAGCAGGGCCAAAGGCAGCTTCTGAGTCCAGTGACTCTTTCCAGTATCTGAAGCCCAGTCTTTGACCATTCACCCCAGAACCTTTTCTAGCTGTTAGAAATCTTTTCTGTGGGGCAGGGATGGCAGTCATTGTTGCACCAATGTAAAATCTGCAGTGAGAAGTCTTCATTCTCACAATGCTATTCTCAGTTAAGTAATGGAAGAAAGACCGTTGTTGCAGACATTCTAAGTGATGGTGGTAACTGTACTTAGCACTTCTTGGTTCCTGTGGCAAGGGAACACAAACGGAAGTACAACTCTGGCTATCAGAGTAACTCTGCTGAGACAAAGACATCTTTAAAGCTTTTCAGATCTCAGTATCTAAGGACAATGACACACTGATCATGGTTTTTCAGTAAGCACAAACCAACCATTAGATAAATGAGTATAAGAAGATCAGATCACTGAAGTAGAGGCTGACATCATTGTTCCACAGAAGTCAGAGGACAGCAAGACTCAACGGTTAGGAGTGGTAGGGAATGATAGACCTATAGTATACAAACCATTAGTGAGCTTATTGGATGTTGAAATAAAGCCTAATTCTGTATAGAAGAAGCACAGAGATAAAGAAGCAGGTGATAACTATACCCATCCAACTAGAAAGAAAAGGACATTATATTTCAAGAAGCAAAAACTAACCTAAAGGATAGCAGCAAATTCTGTGCTAGTTAATTGGGAAGGAATTCCCAAGAGTCTAGTTGCTAAGAGTTCAGTTATTTCTCTTCTAAGAGACTAATGTCCCTCAAGGTCAAGAAGGACTTGGAGATACTAAAGGTGGTAAAGGAACAGAGGAGCCATTTCACATACAATGTATCCGAATGGCTGCAGGTCCTAAGGCTTGCAGGTTAGTGCATACTCAAGCCACTGTTAAAGGCTTGTGCATGATAATTCCACTAGGCTTAACTAAGACATTGATGTGAAGGGAAAGGAGATGGGAGGGTTGGAATCAGACTCTTTGCCTGATATTTGTCCTTTTAGGCAACTCCAAAGCAAGTTCTCAGTTGGTTGTGGGCTTGCTTCAGATAGCTGAAAGGCAGCTGGCCTTCAGATCTGAGGGTGGGAAGTGTTTCACAGACTCCCAGTCTCACTCCAACCCCTCTCTGCACATTCACCATCTTAATCAAATCCAATGGGAATGTGTACTTTAGCGAAGCAAAGGAGACCATCACACATAGATTACACAGCCAAAACAAATCCATGGATAAGGTCCAGGCATCTGTGTGTACATGCCCTTCACAGATGGCCAGGCCTTTGCTCCACAAATTGAAGCCCCTCAGAAAAGTAACCAGGTAGCCTGCATAGGCAGTCCCACTCTTGGGTTCTCCACCAAAGAACTTCTCCAAGAACTAACCCAGACACGTCTCCACCCCTGACCCCAGTGGAGACTCTGAGCTGAATCCCCTGCCATACTGCACCCTTCAGTTTTCTTAGTATCTAGCCAAGGGACATCCAGATGTGGACCTTCCTCCTGTATCTGAGTGGTGCATTTCTGCAGCAGTGCCTGAGTGACCACAACAGCTTCATTCAGGTCTTTACCTTCTTACCAAGGATTGTCTTTGCAAGGAAACTAGAGCTGCCAATTACAGAACATTTTCATTTACTCTGCATGTTACAAGTCATGTAGATATGCTGTATCAAGTGGTCCTGAGTCTGAAAGATGGGCAGAGAGAGAACAGTGTTCCTGATATATACAGTATTTAGCAAGCTAGAAGTGAATTTTCCCAAAGAACTCAAGATGTCTGCTAGCTTCTCTTGTGTACTTAACACTCCCAGGACACTCTCTGAGTCCCTGGCTAACCTGCTGCGTTCAGCTCTTCTAGCACTCATGAATTGTTTTTGTTTTTTAAGGATTTATTTATTTATTTATTATAAGTACATTGTAGCTGTTTTCAGACACACCAGAAGAGGACATCGGATCCCATGACAGATGGCTGTGAGCCACCGTGTGGTTGCTGGGAATTGAACTCAGAACCTCTGGAAGAGCAGTCAGTGCTCTTAAGCACTAAGCCATCTCTCCAGGCCCCATTCATGCTTTGTTAAATGAGAAGAACACTAAAACTTCCAGTAACACAGTCCTCCAAATACCTCCTGCTACCATGGGAGCCATGCTACAGAGTTCTCTTATCTAGAGACTTCAGGACTGACACTGTGACGTGGTTCCCTTCCTTTCCTGTCACTACCTCCTCCCAGTTCAGGCAGGTCTCTATATTGTGAAGTAAGACAAAAGGCTGCCCCCAAGGCACTACCTTTATATTCTCCTGGTCCATGTAAAATGGAGCTTTTCTTACTCACTGTATGCTGAGGGTCACTCTTCTCCTAGTGAATCAATAATCCTCAGAGTTATACCCTCTGGCCCTCACAGCAAGCAAGGCTTTGGGATGGCTCACCAAAACAAGGCCAAATGCCAATAAATCTGGAGTCAGGGGCTAAACTCCTTCAAAGAAAGACTCTGAAGGCAGACTCCCATAGGATAGAAACAGTCACACTTACTGGCTTAACTCAACAAACAATTCTAGCTCAGCCTGTTTTATCTTGCTAATAAGAAAATAGCTGAAGCTTGTAAGGTTATAAACCAAAGCACTTTATCTAATTACAATTCTGGTAGCTACAATATATAAACAGCAAGGCACTAGGATCCCAAAGATGAATCCCTGGCTCTTACAACATGGCAGAAGACCTGAAAGGAAGCTAACCACGAGCAGAAGGGACCAAAGGGACTGGGTAGCCTTACTTTATAACAAACCATTCTCTGAAGACTAACTCTGCTCCTAAAGAATTACACTAATTAATCCTTTTATGCAGACGTGACTAGTTACACAATTCCCTCCCACTAGATCCTCATTGCTCAAGATCCACTGCTCTTAATTCTGTTACACTGGACACCAGGCTTGCAGTTCATGAATCTTTAGTGGGCATCAAGAAGATGATTTATCTTTGCTGTAATAAAACACTATGACCAATAGCAACTTCAGGAAGAAAGAGTTTATTTCAGGCAACAGTCCATCAACAAGGGAAGTCAGGTCAGCAACTCAAGCAGGGTGGGAAATGGAGGCAGGAGCTGAAGCAGAGGCAATAAAAGAGTGCTGCTTACTGGCTTGCTCCTCCTGGCTTGTTCAGCATATTTTCTTATACAACTTATAACTATCTTCTCAGAGGTGACACCTCCCATAGTGAGCTGTACCCTCCTAAGTCACTAATCAAAAAAAAAAAAAAAAATGTCCTCCAGGTTTGTTCACGGGTCAGTCTGGTAGGAAAGTGTTTACAGTTGAGATTCCCTCTTCTCAAATGACTGAAACCCAAGGATTTTATGGGATATCTCAAGGCCATACATGGTATTAAATAAAGAAACACCTAATTCTTAGATGAACCAAGAAACACAGCTATGGTCTTTCCAAGGGCTAGGATCTCTCTCTCTCTCTCTCTCTCTCTCTCTCTCTCTCTCTCCCTCCCCCTCCTCTCTCTCACTGTGTGAATACCTCTTCTCCTGGTCTATGGAGTGCCTTGGGTGGAGGAAGTGTGACTCACAGAACTCGGCATGATTTTGTCGAAGGAATGAAGGGACAGGTACAAGAGCTAGCCATCTCTCCAGACTTCTCTTCTCCTGAATCTAGGAGGGCACTTCTGATACCTAGAGGCAATGCTCAGGTAGCCTTGGATTACTTGAAGAGAAAACTAGCTGCAAAATAAGGTTTTGACTCTTTAGAATACCTGGTGGGGGCGAGCATCCTCTCGGGGAAGGGGTGGGAGAGGAGGGATGGGGTGAGGAATTGTGGGAGGGGGACTAGAGGGAGCAACAGCTGGTTTGTAAATAAATTAAAAAACAAACAAACAAACAACAAAAAGAGATAGAGCTAATGCTTAAAACATACTTAGCTACACCATGTACTTGGACTTGATTTATTTTCTAGTTTTAAAAGGCCCCAACTAAGGTGTTTCTTCTTAGGAACTAAGTGTTCTAACACTGTGATATTAAAGTTTTCATTCCATAGTGCTGCTGCCATCACAGGTATCAGAGTCAGTATTTGGCACTCTAAGACAGATCATTCACTATCTAGTCTGAGGACAACTTTTCTACCTTCATATGCACTTCTTCAATCATCCAAGAAATTCCAGGCAGCTGCATGAACACACGGCCTACAGTGTAACCCCACTTTTTCATTGAGCAGAAGGGGGGTTGTCTCTAGCCCTCTGGTTCCATTTTTGGATTAACCAAAGAAGCGGATGTTTCTTATATTCAGCACCACTTAGGACCTCAAAATATCCCACCAAATCCTCAGGATTTGCCATGGTTTGAGATGTAACCACTGAGTTAATTCCTGAGGAAAATAACAGTGCTCTCTCAGAGTCATGGTGAGGGTCTGGTTGGATCCAGCTTTGCTCACATGCCTCAATCCTGGACTATTCCCAATTAGCGCAAGTTTACCTCTCCACACGGTTCCACTGCAAATCAAATTTTAACACAAGTTTGGGCAGAGGCAAACCAACTCCAAACCATCAACCAAGGCTCCTGTTAGAAAGCCGCTGTAACTGCCCGGATGAGAAATGTGGATCTGTGGTCAGGTGGCAGTCACGTGCACATGAGGAGCCGAGATTCGGAAATGCAGTGAGGGCTGCAGATGTTGCTGAAGGTTTGGATGTACACAGTGAGAGTCATAGATCTGATTTTGAGATTCTTGGCCTTGGTGATGTTTTATCCAACACTTTGCTTCCCATTATATTTCTATATCAGCAGAGGCATCACTAGCTCACACAAGGAGAAATTCATCCCAGAAAGGTGAACTCATGAATGTGTTCACAAACACAAATGTGATAGGTGGAGGGGTTTTTTTGGCCCACAGCTTGTGCCTCCCACCACTACTAGAGAACCTACTCCTCCTGCAGAGACCTAGATGCAGAAAGAAAGAAAAAAAAAAGAACATAAAAACTAAAGTATCTAAATAGAATGCTATCATTAAGAAAACGCTCCTGCCAGATAACAGAGCACACATGCCAGGGGCTTCTGAACTACAGTAATTCTACAGTAGGATTTCTCTTTGCCTTTGCAAAAGAAAAAAGGAATTGCTTTGAAGTCCATTCTTTGTACACCGTTCTGTTTCTGCCACAAGTTTTAGGATCAGAGCAAACAATAGGAGGCTTTCTAGGGAAGAATGTTTCATTCTGCAACCACAGACATAGGTCACTCCAAAAAACTCTTGAAAAATGTCCATGTATTTTTGGAGACTCCATGAAAGGCAATGCTTTGAACTTAGCCTATCAACCTTTTCTTCACCTCTAGGTCAGGAGCAGGGTCACATGCACTGGCTCCCGTGGGCTCTGTGGATACTTACCATATAACAGATGGGCATTTTGTTCTTCTTTAGAGCCTTGCCAGGGTCTTACCCACTCCTTCCTTTGTTCCTATTGGTATTTCTTGGGACTTTACAACCATTTTCTCCATCAAAGGAGAGGAGAGTGCCTTTTTCCCAAAGACTGAGATCAACAGCATGTTTTTTTTCCAAACTGTGATCACAGGTTGCAAGTGAATGAAGGTGTTTTTAAACTGAAGATTCCTCAACCCACCCCAATTATACTAAACTAATATATTTGGGGTGAGACCCGAAATATCCCCTCTAGATCATTTTTATATGCAGCAAATCCAAGCTAAGCAGTGTTAAGTTCTAGTTTGGAGGCAACTTCCCTGGAGATGAGCTTGAAGGCATCCCCTTTATCTCCTCCAGCGAAGCTCTCTCTTTTTGGCTGTAAAATAGAGAAGGTTAGTCAGGTAGATGGACTCTTCTTCTAGCCCTAAGTTTTATGAATATTCACATCCTTCCTGCTGTGTGGATTTTGCCACTACATTTAAGTGTGCCATTATTTGCTTGCAGGTGAAGATGATAATACATCCTTCAACCTGGTAACAATAATGCTACTTTCCTCCCAAGATTGGAGAATAAACTGAAAGGCTACATGAATGTGTTCTGAGTACCTTCGGTTCTTATGCAAACAACTATTATTAAAGATTATGAGATCATATGTAGATACTTCATAGGTTTGATTTTAAATAAATATTTTATTTAAATCATTGGATCTTACTCATTTCAAGGAAGTAAATCATTGATTCCATAGCTTTACCCCCTTTGGCACTGCATACTCAAGGATCAAAGAATAAAGAACAAACAGTAAATGATGTAATGAGCATCACAGAAACACAGGACCACTTTTGATGCCTTTCCAACAGCCTGTAGGGGTGGTTCTGATGCTATGGTCCTGTTCCCCAATTGATTCTTGATCTGTCAGTAAAGAAAGCCATGGTCAATGCTGGGCAGAAGGTAGAGGGACTTCTGGGTTCTTGGAGAGGAAGGGAGATGCAAGGAAGGAGAGAAGGGAATTCACCATGCTTTGGAGAGAGGAGAACCAGGTAACCATGTGAGGTCTCAGGAGGAGCAGTGGGCTGTGGCTGCTCCTATAGGTGGGTGGTCAGAAGGACTAGATTCAACTGACCAACTAAAATTAGGGCAGGTGGAAGGAGCAGAGCTAAGAGTAATGATAAGGACACGTTGTCCAGGTGGGAGATAGTAGCACCCAGCAATTGTACCAAGAAGGCAAGTTGAAACTGAACAACTGTGTGTCTGTGTGGTTTATCTGTGGATTCAAGAGAATCGGGGTGGGGGCTGGTAGTGCGGTCCAATCCTGGAGCTAAGAAGGGGTAGTGGAAAGCTACAAGCAACAATAGCCAATTCCTATGATCCTGATGTTTGAGCAGCCATGGCTTCCTGCAGGTGAAGAAATGAATGAAAGTCAGCCTCATGCAATATGGATAGTATGTTCTAGAAACCAGAAGGCCATTTACATTCAACGTGCAATGATGTCTCCTCACCTCTTACCCATCAGGACATGACATAGAAATACATTGCTATCTAGATCTGTGTCTAATTCTTGTTTTGGCACATAGGTGCTAATTCTATGGTTTACTAAGACAACAGAGAGGGTGGGCTTACTGATGTATTTTGTACAAGTAAAGCATGCAGAATTGATGTGAACAACATCCAAAAATTATGTCCTTAGCTTACCCATTCTTAACTTTTCAGTGATTACATGGAGATTTAATATGATCAACTCTTTAAGATGAATTTCTTTCATAGTGTGAAGATTGCTTTACAGTTTTTCCTTCTCACATCAAAAACTGTTTTCCAACTGGTTAATTTCTTCTGTGTCTTAGCCTGACTCAAATGTCCAAAACTTACATTGAATTACATTAGAGCTTTGGAGTATTTATACAATATTGGTCATGAAATAACTTTTAATGTTCTGTATGCTGTAGCTCATCACTAATTCAGCTATAGAGTGAAATATTTAGATTCTCTACTATAAAGTTTTACATTTTTTTGTCATAATAAACTTGAAAAAGAAGATATTTTACACATGCCTATATAAAATAGAAGTAAAAATCAAGATGAAAGCAATTTTCATTTTATCAGCCACCCTAAAGTAATTCTACATTGATAATGTATATTAAAAGTTACATCACTTTTAAGCCATGAATATCATAATGAATGTGCTTGAGAGAGATAGCTCAGCAATTAAGAGCACTGACTGCTCTTCCAGAGGACCTTGCTTTGATTCCTAGCACCCACATGGTGGCCCACCATAACTCCAGTTTCATGGGGACTTTCTTTTGGCCTCCACAGATGCTTCATGCATGTGGTACACAAACATACATGTAGGTAAAATACTCACTCATGAAATAAAAATAAATAAGTCTTAAAAATATGACAAAACATGGGTAATATTCACTCTTTATCATGAGTTTGCTAGCTAAATATGTGATTAGAAAACTGCCTGGTTTGGGGTAATAGCTCATTCCTTGGATTTTATTTTTTTAAAAAAAACGATGTTATTGTAATTAAATTAAACTTTACACTAAATTTGTTGATACTTCTCACAGTTTTCCTTAAATGATTTAGCAACTATTACTTTGTCAGCCACAAATGGATTAGTAGTTTCCAGATCTCCCAAACAGAGGCCTTTTGTGAAATAGTAATTACAAACGACTTTGAAGTATTGTGAAAAATAAGCCTTGCATGTATTTTTGTTCAAGTGCAGTGAGATTGGCAATTTGGAAAATAAAGAGTATATTTCACAGCTGACATTTTATGTGCATTCCAAAAACATTTCAACCCTTTTAAGTATGTTAGCTTTAATACAGAAATTAAAGATGAGCAATGGAGCTTTCCTTCAAAGCTAAAAATATGTCTCTGTGAACTTGGAGATGCATTCTGAACAGCTAGCCAAATTTTAATTCTTAAGAACTGCTCATTTAAGACTACAATCAAATGTTGATTTATTTACCTGTCTCTTCTCTGATGAGTATCAGACCCATGGTCTTAATAATCCTGGGCAAATATTTTTCCACTGGGTAAAAGCCCAGCCTTTCAACCCATCTTTTGAAGTCGCCCTGTAAGTAAACCACCCTGTTAGCATTAAGCAATAAACACACTCATAATCTCGTAATTTTTCATGCTAAACTAAAATTTGTCTTTCGGCTGGTTGGGTATTTTCTGTGTCTTACTCTGACTCAAATATGTGAAATTTGCATTGAGTTGTGCACTAGACTTTTGGATGTATTTTAAGATACTGGTAGCAAAATAAACTTTAGTATTAGGTAGCTCAGCATAAATTCAGCTACAAGCTGAGATAGCTAGATTTTCCACTGTTGAAATTTATATATTAGATTGTCAAATTAAACTTGTTAAAGAGAAGAAAATAAAATATTTTACGTATAATTTTATATATAAACAAAAGCAAAAGTAAAACATTTTAATGTAACTTGTTTGGCTGGTGAGATAAATGTGATTATGTATACATTGTCCTTCATAGAGACTTGGTTAATTATACAGAAAGCCATTTAAGTATGTAACTGCTTATACAAAACGGAAAATCACACAAAACCTTACCAATACTTGCATTTCAACAATTATTTGTTTGTTTGTTTATGACTATTTTGCCTGCGTACATGTATGTGTACATGTATGAAGTGGCTGTGAAGGCCAAAAATGGTTGTGGGTGCTGGGAACTGAACCTGGGTTTTCTGCAAGAGCAGTAAGTACACTTAACTACTGAGCTGTCTCTCCAGCTGCCAGCAATATGCAATATGCATTGATAATTTCTTTACTTTTATGTCTTGTACCAGATTATAACATTTTATGTCCTACAACAACCTCTCTGGAAAGAGCTTAGTATTTTTGAATATATTTTGTAATTGTTTTTATTTTTAAAAGATGGGCTCTCGTATGGCCCACACTGGCCTTCAAGTTATAATGTAGCTAAGGCTGGTCTCCGCTTCTCAAGTGCTGGGATTATAGGCATATACCATCATATCTGCCCGCTCTCTAGTGCAGTTGTGTTCATGATAAGCACATGCACATATTGATTAAATGTTTCAGGACAGATATTCCAAAAGCATATGAGTGACCTCACATGAACTCTGTTCTCATATTACAATTATCAATAAAGCAACATAGGAATTAAAGGACATGTTTCAGATACTGTCCAATTGCCATGTAAAGACCTATCGCTTTTTATATTTTAGGATTTTTGAGGCAATCTGTAGAATAGAGGTGTCTTAGTCAGGGTTTCTATTCTTGCACAAACATCATGACCAAGAAGCAAGTTGGGAAGGAAAGGGTTTATTCAGCTTACACTTTCCACATTGCTGTTCATCACAATGTGGAAGTCAGGACTGGAACTCAAGCAGGTCAGGAAGCAGGAGCTGATGCAGAGACCATGGAGGGATGTTACTTACTGGCTTGCTTCCCCTGGCTTGTTCAGCTTGCTTTCTTATAAAACCCAAGACCACCAGCCCAGGTGGCACCACCCACAATGGCCCCCCCCACCCTTGATCACTAATTGAGAAAATGCCTTACAGCTGGATCTCATGGAGGCATTTCCTCGCTGTGATAACTCCAGCTTGTGTCAAGTTGACACACAAAACCAGCCAGTACAAAAGGTGAGCAGTGGCACTTTGAATTCTAGAAGCTACATTCCCTTTCTTAAGTATCCAGTGTGGTGCTGGTAATGGCACCAACTTCACAAAGATGCTGAGAAGGCTAAATGGAATAGTGCCTGATCAGCAGTTCTCACAGTCACTGTGATGGTAGCCATTTCTTTTGCATGGAGAGCTTCTACAACAAAAAATCATTTTCTCACAGTAATGGAGGATCAAAGTGTGGCAGAGTAGGTTCCTTGGAAAATTCTCTCCCCAGTGGTAGATGGCTACCTCCTTCCCTGGCTTCGTGATCTTTCTGGTGGTATGGTGCAAAGCTCTTCTTCTAAGCACAGCAATGACACTGGATTAAGGTCCACTGTACCTCATTATGGCCTACTTATCACTGCAAACACTCAATTTCCATACCCAGGCACATTCTTCAATACTTAAAGTTAAGATTTCAACATGTAAATTTTGAGGGCTGGTGATAAGATTCAGCCAATAACAATGGGCAATCATAGAGTGGTATCATTAGTGATCAAGAATGGGAGGGCTCATTGTGGGTGGTGCCATCCCTGGGCTGGTAGTCCTGGGTTCTATAAGAAAGCAAACTGGGTAAGCCAGGGGAAGCAAGCCAGTAAGCATAGAGTTTTACAGAATGACAAATTTACCCACAAACAGTTTCCAATCTAATTGATAGCATTCTATGGAAGAACATGCTGAGATCCAAGAGGTAATGCTCAAATAGATATTAATTTGTATCTGAGCTAAGAATTTAGGTCATAGAAACTTGGTCTTAAGCTATCACAATGGTTTAAATGGTAAAAAGGCAGTTGTCATGGTGTCTGGTCACCTAGGTTTGACCCTGAGGACACACATGGTAGAAGGAGAATACCAAGTCCCCCAACTTGTTCTCTGACTTCTACAGGTGTGCCATGGTACTGTGAGCACACACCCATGCACACCAGTGTGCGCACACACACACACACACACACACATATAAATAAATAAATATAAAAATCAATTAAAAAGTTAATCTTTTAGCTTCTTTTCGGTGCTTGAGTTGAGATAAAATAACTCTGACAAAAGCAACTTAGGGGAGAATGGATTTATTCTGGTCCATAGTTCCAGGTTCCAGCTGTCACTGTGGGGAAGTCACAGTGTCAGACGTCCACAACAAATGGTCACAAAGCAGAGAGCACTGCATACTTACACTCAACCTCCTCTCTCCTTGTCATTCAGTATGTGATCCCAGGATCTGAAATGGTCTCCCACCTTCAGGATGAGCCTTCTCATCTCAGTTAACTTAATTTCAAAAAGTCCCTCATAGACATTCCCACAAGCCAGCCTAATCTAGATAATTCCTCATTAAGGCTCCATTTCTGAGAGATTCCAGATCCTGCCAAGTTTGCAATTAAAATGAATGATTACAATCTTTAGGAAGATTTAAATCATCAAATAATTACTCCTTTCTCTATCACTGCCTTTCCTTCTTGCTGTGAAAAAAATACTCAGCAAGAGCAATCTATACAGTAAAGAGTGTTTATTTTGGCTCAGTTTAAGGATTCAGTCCATCACAGCAGGGAGCTATGGCATTAGGTGTGAGAAGTGGCTGGTTACATTGTATCCCAATCAGGAAGCAGAGACTATGTGATATTTGCTGATGCTCAGCTTGGTTTCTCTTTCCCCACCTTGTATTCAGTACAGGACCCTTGTGCATGTGATGGTGATGCCCATATGCAGAGTGGGACTTCTTCCTCATTAAGCCTCTCTAGAACACCCTGGTGATTCCAAATTAAATCATCTTGACAATGTTATTTACCATTGTATGGTAACTTTAATCAACTTTGTTATACTGTATCTTCTTTAAATACTATTGAAAACATTCATTATTTCTCAACTTTAAAAGATAATTTGACAAAAAATTCTGTTTATTTCATTACATCCCATTGTGTGTCCTAATGTCCCATCAATGTGTGGATTTGCCTAGGCCCTAGTGATTTTGTAAGTTTTCTGATGAAATACACTTGATCTTTGCCAAAAGGCTGAGAAGTAAAAAAATTTTTCTGGTGAAATAGAAACATGGCCATACAATTCAATTAAAACAGCATTTGCTCAAAATGCTCATTGGCTCTGAGGCAAGCATCTTGCATATTTGGGCAAATATCATCAATAGCGTTGGTACCTGTTTGTTCCTCCGCAAAATGGGTGAGTGGGGTTTTATTATGGGTAAAGTCCTTGACGCCATAGGATCTTCAGCACCAGTTTTTGCCTGCCTTTATCACCTGCACTTTCTGGGAGATGGGTCAGGGGTAGTACGGCTACTTCCACTGTCTTATGTGGAAAGAGAGGATGGGCTAGACTGGAAATACAGTTTTGTATTTTCTTCATAAATTGAGAGTGTATGTACATGCATGCATGGAGCACATGTTGAAATCAAAGGACAAACTTAAGAATTTGCTTCTTTCCTTCTACAATATGAGTCAGATGGTTAGACTCAGCAGCAAGAGTCTTAACTCGTCCTGCTAGACTATAGTTTTGTTTCTTTTTTTTTAACAGTATGCCCATAAACAATGCCAGAATTCTGATGCTCTGGTTTTAATGGATAGTAGTGTAGAGATCAGGTCATGTCTGACCCTAAGACATTCTGTATTGTATAACACAGTGATTTTGTTTTTTTAAGGTGTGCCTTGACCTGGGAGACTCTATTTTACCACTTGCATTAGATTCCACTTTGTGGATGTTGTTTGGTAGACACTCTAAACAACACCATCAGTCTAGCATGAGGCATAGAGTGTCATGTAACTTGTCCCTAAAAGTAGAAAGATGTCACCCTATAAATTTATATTTACTGAGACTATAAAAAAATCTTAAAATCCTAGCAGGAAAGTTGGGTCTGAAGACTTATGGGACACATCATACTAAAGAAAGAGTTGCCACACCCTCACTTGGACCTCCTAAAGGCAAGGATACAACACAGACCTGTCATCTCACCACCCAAAGTGTACATCAAGGAATAGATAGACAGGCAGAGAACTGACCCCTCCAGAGAATTAGCTCAACACAACTTCTCTTGTTAATGTAGCCGACGAGAATCACCATAACCCTCTGCCTGTTTGGGCTTTCATCTGTCTGTTTGTCTGGATCCCATAGTGCTCTTCACTTCTGTGGCCTCCACAGTCCCGCACTTTCTGCAACACTACTTGATCCCGAGACCCAACTCATCTCTGACCCAGCAGCCTGGTTCTCCAGCGGCAGCAGCAACAGCATCTCCCACAGACATCCTGGGTCATTATCTTGCTCTTGCATCTGCATCTGTGTCCTGTCTTCTGCTGTCAGGCCTTTCTGAAGCTTTGAGAATACAACTACAACCTCTTTAACCCTTTGCAACCTATGTACATACAAGTACTTATAACCGCTTATAGTTCTGTTAGAAATGATATGTGATCTGAGAGTTAATATTAGTAATTAAAATGAAAACAAAAGAATCCGAGTTTGCTTTGGCTGGTTATCAAGAAAAGTTAAATTACTGGCCAATCTGCAGTCAATGTGACTGCTGTATATTGTCTGTTTGTGCTCTTCAGTACATTCTGACGCTGTAGAAGGACACAGATGCAGTCATTGAGGTTTCTGATACATAGACTCATGACAGTATTGTTCATCCAGGTTTAAGTGGTTCTCAACTTTTCTCCAAGAACTTTATCTGCGTAGTGGGAGTGTGGAAAACTTGCTTCCATCTTAAAAGCCTTGATCTCTTCACTGGTTAGACACACTCAGAATGGCTTAAAAACAATGGTCATAGAAGTCATATGATCTCAAGGACATAGTTGTTGCTCAAAAATGTCTTAACACCTTGGGAAGAAGTACTTCAGGGAAATTGGTTGTTGTGCAGAATTCCCAAGGTAAAGGGCATGATATCAAGCATCCAGGGAGTGTTCTCAGAAGGCTGACTCAAGCAGAGCTTCTGGATATTTGAAGGTAGTTTGGGATTAGTAGGGCCTGTCATAATTGGTCAGCACAGCTGTGAACAGTCTAGTCTGTGAGAGCTAGCTGGATTTGCTCCTGCAAACCCCAGAGGGTCATATGTGCAGACAGCTAAAACATACCAAGAAATCTCCTTATATGTGACTTTATACAATCTCACCTACCCAGCATTAAGTAGGCTTTGAAAATACTAAGTGGAAAATACCGTAATTAAATTATAAGTTTAAATCATGTGACTCTAGGTAGCATGATGAATCTTTGCCATTGGCTCTGCCCCATCAGAAGTGACAATCATCCCTTTGTCCAGCATGTCCACACTATGAAGGCCATCCTGTCACTTAGCAGTGTCATTTATCCAACTGACTACTAGGACATCACACGGCTTGTGTTCAGGTGATTTAACCTTACATAACATGTCCCAAAGCACTGGAGTAGCAATGCTAGCAGTTTTCTCAAAAGGTACTGAAGGGCACCTCTGTCTCAAAATTAGCAGTTGGTCTCTCCAGCATGGTATCCACCTCCATCCATGACCAAGAGAGCTGAGGGATTGGCCAGGCTTTCCCACTTACACAGATATGTTTGAACTATCCTCCGAACATGGGAATTTCATCTCCTATAATTGGGAGAAGGAAGATTCAGAACAGATATGACCAATGTTAGAAGATACGTTTGTGATTTTTTTGATACTCCTAGAAAATACTTAACTCTTCTCCCCATAAGAATAAACTGTTTCATTGCTCAAGATAAAAAATGATTTAACCTGTGAAAAGACTGTCTTAAAGTGAGTGTTCCACTTCCTAAGGTTATCTGAGGCTTGACCTTACCAGCGAATGAGTTAGCTTGTCATTGTATCTCTCCTTAATACTTGCTGGAGGAGTCAGGGGGAGGTAGCCCTTTTGGGCCCATTTTCAATTATTAGAAGATTTAGCAAGCAGGGGTAGGGGCTCTGCTCATCCTAGCTGCCCTACGACCCTTGAGTTCATTCCTTTTATCTCTTTCTAGACATCCCCCATCTCAGTATGCCACACTGCACTGACTAAATAAACCCGTAAATCTAGCTTTTGTGTCTTGCTAATCCTTTTATTTCCTAAATCTTACCTAATCCAGAGGGCTTTCTTTCATCTCCCCAACTGTCCACTGGGTCACTCTCACAAGCTGCCAGCAATGCTTGCAAACCCAGAGAGATTTGAAAAGATTCCCAGAGTCTCCTGGACTCTCACTAGACCCCCAGGTCCAGTAACACTTGCCAAGTGGCATACTTGCAATGGCCACTGCTGGGATCCTTGTAGTCAAGTCCCATCTGGGATAGTCACCTCCTGTAGCCAGCTAAATAGACAGCCCTTTCTGACATACGCTGTGATCAAGGGAAGAAAAGGAAAGGCTGTTGCTCTGCCCTTCCAAACAGAGACTGCTGTCCAAGGACAAAATCCAACTGAGTTTAAGGAAACATAAAAGAGACAACTCATATTAAGTGAATTTGATTTTTTTCTGAGTTTTAGGTTAAGGCAGTAGGAGAATAGCAAGGAATGTATTTTCCCATTTTCTAGGTGCCAGAAGGCAAGTCTTTGATATCCAGAATGAGCATTTCCGTTTTTGCATCTAGATGTTTATTTGTGAAAAGGAATAAGAGGTGATTAGGCTCCTGGTAATGCCATTTGTGATTCTTCACAAAATCCTTTAACCAAGACCTCACCGCTGTGCCTGAGCCTATCGTCCCCTGCTCTGAGAGCCCATGCTCCTTCCTGCTGGAGACTGACATGCTGCCTGTTCCCATGTTGTCTGGATTTACAAGTTTTGCTTTCATGAGACTAGCTAAAAATATCCCTGAACCTGGAGGTGCATGAGTCGCATGTAAGTATATTTAACGCCTTCCTTAGCCAATCTGATGTCAGCTGAGTCATGAAAGCCATGGGGCATAGTTTTTAATCAAATGCAAACTAGGAAAATGATATCAGCACTGAAGAATGGGGGGAAGAATAGAAGAGACAAGTAGAGGAACAAAAGAGAGTAGCACACGGTATGTTACAAAGCAAACACAAGCTCCTGATGCTAGTGTCTGTTGCCTACCAAGTTGTCATGAAAGCCTTGTAAGTATGCAGTGTGTGCAACCTATAGTGAGAAAGGAGGAAGGTAGGCAACCATGGGCATCATCCCTCCATCTGGATATGATTATGAAGATGTACATCTTCCAAGAACCTGAAAATCATCCTGTCAAAAACATAAGGAAGGAAAGGGATATCTCCAAGGACAAAGGGATTATCTGATGAATTCTACTTTAATAAACTGATATGTGGACCAATCTGGTATAAGTCAAGTCAGAGGGGTGGATTGTGAGAGGCAGCTAGCTCAGGTCGTTCAACTCTCCAGAAAGGATACAGGGTGCAGGGGTGGGGGTTGGACTGCCAGTAATCTTGTTTTAAGCAGTTCCATGGCTGCTGGGCTCAAATTTAAGGCAACTTACTCCTACCTTTAGCATTCTGTGAGGAACCTCCTGGCATCGTTCCTCTCCCAGTCTCTCATTGCCCAGAAGGTCACCTAGTACTCAGCTAAGGGAATAGTGTCACTCCTAGCACGTGACTTGGAGGATTATGCACTTTCCACTGAGGATCTGGTCCCAGCTGCCCCTGGGGTATCTCACGAAGCTGTAAGGTAGGACAGTTGATCCTCCTTGATTCTAGGAGTCTGTGGTAGGTGTACTCTTCTGAAGTACTGTCTCTTATACAAGACAACAAAGTATTTTTTTCTAATACAACAGCTTTATTAAAAAGATTGTCAGTCTTAAGCATTGATGCAGCATACAGGAGCTATCTCTTACACATTGCTGGTGGGCTCTAAAGCAGCACAGTGATTTTGAAAAGGAGTAGGTTGAATTTATGAAATTAATTACACTTGCTTATGGTACAACCATTGCTAATCCTGGTACTTCTCCAAGAGAAAAAGAAAACTGCAAATCCACATATAGACTTTTAAATAAATGTTCATAGTAGACTTAGCATGACTGCTTAAACCTCAACAATATGCAAATATCTAGTAAGAAATGAGTGAACATTTTGTAGTATAAACATATAGTGGACTAATACTTTTTTTTAAAAGCTAACATATTTGCTATAAATTCTAAATTTATTTTTCAATTATTTATTGCTATTATGAGTATTGATTTTGTGAATTGAATTTATATCCTATGATCTTTCTAAACTCACATTTTTGTTCTAGTAAAATTTTAGCATATTGTACTAGACAAAGTATTTTGTAAGCTTCCCACATCTTAGCATGTTCTTTAACTTGTCCTTAAATGACTTAAAATATCTCGTACAATGTAAGTGCCATTGTGCTGTGTCTTTGGAGACTAACAAGATTTGAAAGCCCACATATGTTCCATGTAGGTGGATAGCTATTTTAATAGGAATTTCTGGTTAAATCCCTGGATGCAGAGGGTTGGCTGTAAAGGCAAGTTATGAAGGCCTCTTCCCTAGCACAGTCCTAGAAGAACCCAAAGGGTAGATGGGTACTCAAGCACCTGACTGTATCCCAGGAACAGAGGCCACGCTCCACCTTTTGAAGCATCATTTGAAGGTTCAGTTTTCCATAGAATAACAAGTGCTCACCTTTAAGATGGAAACTTTCAGTGATTGTTTTTTGTCTGAGAAATAGGTTGTTTGTGTTTGTCTAGTATTTTGCCAAGCCAGAACTTAACTCAAGAAACACCTTGTTGGAAATAAAAATAGCCGGCCAGGCAGTAATGGCACACGCCTTTAATCCCAGCACATGAGAGGAAGAGACAGGTGGGTTTCTGAGTTCGAGGCCAGCCTGGTCTACAGAGTGGGTTCCAGGACAGCCAGGGCTACACAGAGAAACCTTGTCTCGAAAAACCAAAAAAAAAAAAAAGAAAGAAGAAAATAAAAAAAAATAGAAAAATCTTAAAAGGGATTTCTTATTTAGAGGGGGGGGAGGAGGGAGAGAGGGAGGAAGGGAGGGGGAAAAAGAACAAAACATCTAAAAACACAATGACAGTGCCATGCACACCCACATAAACAACAGCTTGGCAGTGGGACACGCAGCTGAGTGCTTTCCACGGAATCTGAACAATTGGACACCTTTCCTAAATCCTAGAGCACCTTAGTTTAAGCAAAACAACCTTTACTCTCTGGCCAGGGAGAGGCAGCTGTGGTGTGAGAACCACTTAGGTGAGGGTTCTTTGTCCTGCCTGGCTCCTCAGAAAAGGCCCTGTCCTCCTTTCTTGCATGTTTGCACAGAGGTCTGTGCTTGTGGCCTATGTCTCCGGCGAAGCCCTTCTGGTCAGGCCCATGCCACAACCAGATATGCAGTGCATGAGTGTACCTCACTTTGCTGGAATGTGGGTGTGGGGGTCATAGAGGCTCACACCCCAGGTTCCAACAGCAATTTGTTAAGTGTCCTCAAATATTCAACAAAAATAGCCCAGACTGTAGGAACAAGGAGCAAGAGTGCCACAGTTCCTATTACCAGTGCCATGTGAGAAGCCCTGGCCTTCTCAGATTTGAATAAAGGCAGGATGGATGGGAAGATAGTGGTTTGCATCCCTAGAACTGATCTAAACCTCTTTTTGTTACAGCATCAGTTAAATGTATGCAAGCACCATATTAGAAACCTCATAGTCTTAGTCATTGTTGAAACTGGGGAGTAACCACATTATACTTTCTAGTAGTAGATAAAAACAGGAGGGCAAAATCAAGTCATGAAGATAGAGGGCTATGTTTATTTTGGAAAAGGTACTTGCCATTGTGCATTAAAAATGTAAACATTTTCTAAAATCATCTGGGATGACCAACCACAGTAATATCTAAACTACTGACTAGTGAATGCTGCTTTGATGGAAATTAGTGTTTTAATCTACAAAGAAGAAGGACATCTCTTTTTTTGTGTCTGGTGGGGGGGGAATGGCAAGAACACAGCTGGAGAAGTTACTTTAAGAGTGATCCTTTAAGAAATTACTGGATGGACTTATCAATAGAATCACAGTCTCCAATGCACTTAGCAGTTGTCTACGAACTCTCTGAGGTGACACAGCCTGGTGCTGGAGAAGCCATGAGACTTTCGCACACCCTCACCAGATAGATACACTTGCTCCCTCAGCCACAGGGAAATGTTGTAAGGCCCCGGAAAGAATCCTTCCGTGACACTGACTCTGTGGAAAGCCTTCCGTGCTGTGTGCCCAGTAGCATTGCCACAGCGCCAGAGCTAATCTTACTGTGTGTGGTACCCCGAGCTTCCCTTGTATCATCTCTTATCTGTTCAGTACCTTTGCTAGGTAAAAATGGTGTCCCAAAGTACTGGGCTCCTGTGAGAGTCTCTTTGGAGGGCAGCATATGTAGCACAGATACCCTGCACATGTGAGTCACATCCTGGGCACGTGATATGGCCCCGGATCTCATCCTGCTACATAGGCTGGCATACAATTTAAAACGTAAGAATTGTTTATTTCTGGTATTTTCCATTTAATCTTTTTGGACACAGTTGAACTTGTGTAACTTAAACTGTAGAAAGTAAATTCAGGAACAGGTATGGCTACTGGAATGGATCCCGGTGGAGATCTGGCATTGTGATCAGTGACCAAAAATTAAACCTCTTCTCCTCTGCTTTCTTCTCGGTTTTGAGGGAAGCAGCAACTTCTCGGTGACTTGGCACAGAGGAAGCGATCCAGCCCATGTTTTAAAGGAAGCCCAGCCCCATTCCCAGTCTTCTGGTGGGAACAAGATGCAGAAATAATAAAGAAAACGCCAAGAAAATCAGTTGTGTGTGTGCCAGGAGGCCCAGGGCCTTTACTCAGCCCACGGGCCACACTGGAGCAAAAGCAGGTGTTTAGGAAGACTCTTCAGTGAGTCAGCCCGTGGTTTCCACGAGACTTCAGAAGGCTGGCATGGCAGACAGAGGCATCTCTAGACATGTCTTCTTCACATCTGGGCTTTCATGTCACCTCTGTATGCTTGCTCCACTGAAGCAGGATGGCAGTCTTACATACTAGCACCTTACTGGGTGATGGTGACTTCAATGTAGGAAATCCTCAGACTGTGATACCGACGAGCCCACCTACCCACAGCTGGTGGCCCTGGAACTTTCCAACATTTCCGTGCCCAGCATCATCCAGATGGAAAGCACTTCCTTTCGGTGAGCCACGCCTCTGTTCATGATAAGGGGCAGGGGGTTGGCTTATTCGGAATCCGAGAGACCTGGAATGTCAGAGACTGAGGGGCTTTAGGGAGTGCTGCTCCTCTTCTCCGCTACCTATTGTTGCAGAATCCTCTCACTTCCTTTCCAGCGCTGCAGCCTGGGCTGCCTTCTCCTCCAGAATGCCAGTTTCCCAGATGTCTCACTGCTCTATCCAGCGGATGCCCACGTCCTCCTTCACCACATCAAACCTCTCCTTCGTCACAAGTGGCAGATTCATCCCCTGTCCCTTGCTCCACTGCCCAGAGCATTTGCAGGCCCAACCATGATCCATCAACTTCCCACCTTCTTTTCTCCTCCTTGCCCTGTGACAATGGATCTGTTAACCATCCATGCTCTGATGGAAACAGATCCATCTGTGTCTCACTGGGAAACAGCTGACGTTAAAGTCACGTGACCTGCAGTGTGACAGTATTACCTGTGCTCGCTGGTTCCGGTCCAATTGCTGCTGTGGATGACAGGGGGCTGGAGCAGGAGAATCTTGAGTTCAAAGCCATTCTGTGCTGTTATATATGGAGATGGTTCTATCCCCCCCCACACACACCTTCTAAACCTCTTAAAAAAAAAATCAAAGATCAGATGAATGGGAAACAGAGGCAACTATTGAAGATAAAATGAATATTAGGACAAACAGACTAACATAGACTGAATATTAATATTTAACATGAATATTGGAGCTGATTTCCCAGTGGCAGCATGGAAATTGAGTGGGAGGCAGGGGCTGACAAGGCTCAGGGGAAGAGTTCTCATTAATGGGATTAGCATCTCATTAATGAAACCAGAGAAATTTCCAGTGAACATGGAAGCAAGCCATCTCTGGACATGTAGGCTGCCAGCACTTTGACCTCAGCTAGCCCAGCTGCCAGAATTTTTGACAAACAGATCTGACTTGGTTATGGGCCACTCAGTCTACTGTGGTTGGTTATAGAAGCCTGAATAGACTGAGACACCAAGGTTAATTTGATAACTATTTGTATAGTTCGAAGTTCTGTTCCAAGTGGTCAGGATCAGGTGTGTATCAGGCTCTTAGTCTCTTACCCAGCAAACTGAAATAAAAGCCTGTACAGAATGCAAATCTGTAAGGAAGCTACATGCATGGCGAAGCTTCAGGGCAGATCCGGAAAGCACACTGCAGACGTCAGCAGGCCACAGGCAGGAGGAAACATGCAGGGACCCCAATTCATGTTTGATCCCAGCTTTCATGGAGTTCAGGAGGAGGAGGAGGAATTTGCTTCCGGAGGGATGTAGTTAGGGTAGTTTTCTGTTTTGATTGGTAGATTAAGACTATAAATCTGTTTCTACTGCATATGTCCCTTCCTACATAATGCATTTGATTTTAATCATATACTTGCTCAATTATGAATAGCCATAAGATGGTAAATAGGAGATTCTCCCTTCCCCCTCAAAGTTTTCTTGAGAACACAGTTCTGCTTTATTACACTCGAACCCCAAAACAGTTCCAACTGGATGAGCCTCCCCCTTCCCCCCCCTTTTTTTTATACCAGACATACTGAATAATTCAGAATGCATTTAAATTGAAACTGCTTCAGTAGAGAGGTGGGGAAGCCTGGTGGGTGACTTCTGTGTGGAGACAGAAAGGAGGAAGATTCCTGGAAGGAAGGAGTCAACCCCCTCAGGCACATGACAGGTAGAAAAGCAGAACACGCAAGGCCTGGGTGTTGCCAGGGCCTCTCCAGAAAGTGAGTTGGAAAATGTATGTTGGTTGCAAGAACAAGCATACATGTAGGAATGAGGCCATGTCTCATGGCGGGAAGGAGCCTATCTGGGATGAAGTATGGAGGAGAAGGAAGAAGACAGCTGATATGCTTGCTGTGTCTCTCTTTTTCCTTCATTGCTTCTCACCATGGGGTTTCCAGCTTCTTCCTAGCCACTCTGCATCTACAAAGCTGGGCAACCACATCCTTAGGGATCTTTCTGGACCTGGCCTTCCCTGCCAAGGACTTGGGGCTGCAGCTTCCCTAGAAGTGTTGGCAAGAGCCCAGTGGGTCGGTCTCATGCTCAATCAGGCACTGTCCGCACACCCAAGTTGCCTACTCCCTCCAGGAGTGGCAGGGCTTCGGACAAGGGCCCTCAGAGAAGAAGTTGGCCACTAGCCTCACCGGGGCAGAAAGCATTTGAAAGAGGGCAATTCTTTCCCGTCAGAAGAAAAAAGTGGCCCACATGGTGGTTTCACTAAGGGAAACTGTGGTATTTTTTAGGTGAATGGCCTCACCCTTCGGCAGCCTTACCTTCAGCCCTTTGAACACATCACCTTCAGGATGACAACCGTGAGGTCTGTACACCTCATATGCTTTCTGCATCAGGCCACAGGTCTGTCCTAAACTGGGGGGAAGGCAACACTGTTCATGGTGAAAAGTGGTAGTGGTCATGTGGGTCCAGGGCAGAGGAATCCATGAGCAACTAGTCTTGTGAGCAGTTTCCAATATATCTAATAAGATTCTTTTCCCAGATCTCACTTCCCTTTCCAAACCAGAGAGACCAGGGCCTCAGGCCATAACAGAAAACCTCTGCAGTGAGATGGACAACTGCCCAGGGTGCTCTAGGCCATGCAAGGTTCCCTTAGCTAGTTTCAGAGCCTGTGGCCAACAAGTCATATCCAATGTGAATGGTTGCAACTGGGTTTTGGTGGTACTTTCTGGGCCCACATCCCATTCCACAGTCTCAGAACTTTGATGAACTCTGATGCTCTTCCAGGCTCAGTGGAAGCATAGTGCAGCTTTCTCACTGTGTCAAGAATCAGATGTAAGTATGGTCATGCACCCACACACACAAAGCTCCATGGACACACAAACAAAAGACACACCACACAACCTGCTCACAGTTGTGATCCATGACTGACTTCAGATGTCCGTCTCTTGGTAAACAATTGATGTTTTGTTTCTGCTCTAGAGGCACAAGAATGGTGATTGCAAAATTATCGGTTTGAGTCTAAGAGATTCTCCTCATTAAGCCTCATATTATAAGAATACTCACATAGAAATATAAACCATGTATTGTTTAAAAAGAAACACGTTAGCAAACAACATATGTTTACATCTTCCCCAAACATTTTATTCTTCTGGGAATAAAATGTCCCTCTCAAAGATCAGGTCCAAGACAAGTGCAGCCTTGGTGGCCTGTGCTTGGCAAGCTCTCATGAATGTGCACAGAATGGTCTGTGTTAGACTCAAGCTAGCACACAGGAAGGCCAGGCTGGAAAAGCCAATCTTGTTAGAAAGTGCAGCTAGCCTTGCACAGCTAAGCTCAGGAGACTTCTAGAGCCAGTTTGCAGCTCATTGATATCACTGATGGACAGGACTCTTTGCACATAACACTGTTTGTCTATCCCTGCAAAACCTCAGGCCTAGGACCTTGGAAGTTACAGTGTTTGCCCTGGTGGTAGATTTGAAAGGAAATAACAGCAAGAATTAGATCTGACTGAGGAACGGACAAGACTTTGTAGAAGCCCAAGGTCACCATGCACAGGCATTTGGTCAGCTCCTGCTCCTTACAGAAGTGGCCTACAAGGCAGAGGAGGTAACAGAAGGTGGGGGCTAACTTCCAGGCTCTTTGTTCCACCTTCACTCTCACTCAGAACTGTTGTGTACACAGAAGCCCCTCTGGAGTAGGTACTTTTGGCTCAGTCCTTTACTTTTAATACATACTGTATCTGGTGGCTGGAGAAATGGTTTAAAAGTTAAGAGCACATGCTATTATTTTAGGATCCAGTCTCAGTTCCTAGCATCAGCTCACAACCATCTGTAACTTCAATTTCAGGAGATCTGATATGTTCTTCTGACCCCACAAAGCACACACATGATACATATATTCAGCAAAACATAGACATAAAAATAAAATAATACATCTTTAGTAAAAACTATATTTGATTCCAGTAGTTTGTTTAGTTGTATAATTTGAGTCATTTTGTTACACATTCAGGACTCCAGGGAACAAGGAATGTAGAGAGTAAGTCCAACCATCTTTCTCTACCAAGGGAGTCAAAAGCAGCCTTTGGGTTTGGTTGGCTCTCGGTGGCTATCCAAGTGAGTCCCCGTCCCCCCAGTCTCCCTTTAAGGACTCTTGCATTAAACTGATGAATATCTTACAGTATCTGCCAATGTATTTATATTGGTATACATTCCAGAAAGTATTTTAAACCCTCCTATAAACTCCATCCTATTCAAGCCGAAATAAAATTTATAAGGGACTGGGGAAACATATCAACTGGAAGATAAGAGTGGTAAACTTCAAAAACAATGCCTGTCATGAGCTAGAAAAAAAAAATTGTCAACAGAGTCTCCAGATCAACACTTTTAAACTCGAGGGTGAAGTATCCTTGACAGTCCTCTTACACGCAACCTTATCTGCACAGTTATCTGCAACTCGACCTAAAAGTACTAACCCCATTTAAAATTCAAAGCCAGCTTTTTGTAGAGAACTAACACACCATAAGTACAGGAAGAAAAGAGATAAGTATAAATGATTGAAGAGAACCCACTTTAACACTTCCATACACGTGCGCATAGATGGAGATACACACATGCACAGGCACATATGCTGCAATTGTAATTGTAATGGTGCTGCAGTAATGCAGCCCTTTCTACTCTCCTTCCTGCTTTACATGCAACACCCAGATTGGGCAGGCAGAGAAGGTGAGTCCAGGACTGGAGGATACAGCGAGGAAGTGAAGATGGATGAGGTGAGACATTTTCTTTTAGGTAGTGAATTTGTAAGAGTAGTTACTTAGTTACTTTCCTCACACCTGGAAACTGTACAAAGAATTCTGACAAAATGATAATTTGGGAGAAGGAGAAGGAGAAGGGGGAGAAGGAAAAGGAGGAGAAGAAGGATGAGAAGGAGGAGGAGAAAGAGAAGAAGAAGAAGAAGAAGAAGAAGAAGAAGAAGAAGAAGAAGAAG
>JADRCH010000015.1:12644503-12723403 GCA_019843965.1 Rhynchomys soricoides | reverse complement strand
AGAAGAAGAAGAAGAAGAAGAAGAAGAAGAAGAAGAAGAAGAAGAAGAAGAAGAAGAAGAAGAAGAAGGGGACAAAGTCATTTTCTAAACCAGTAGATACAGTCAAATTCATTCATTCAGTCATTCACTGATTCACTGGCAATGGAATGTCTACCATCTGCCAAATCCCTTGCAGCCATCCATATCTGGCAATAAGAAGAATAAAAAGCAGGCTTCTGCCTTTGTGGAGCCCAGTGGAGTAGTGAGCTGGAGACACAATGGGAACTTGAGTTTGACCTCTTACTTGTCTTCTACCAAGCAATGAAGTAATGTGTTAAGACATGGAACACATGCTTAAAAGGAAACCATGTAGACAGGCATAGAATAATAGAATCTCAAACATTCTAAGTATGTAATGAAATGAGGACATGGCTGCTCCAAGGTATGATTGAGAAAGATTTTATTATCGATAGGAAGGAGATGATGGCCAGAGGAACCTGGAAAAGTCCAGATCGGGGAAAGAAAGTAGTGGACTAAGCATGGCCAGTAGATAGAACAGGGCTGTGAGGGAAAGAGAGAAGAGTGTGAGTGAGCAAGAAAGAAAAGAGAGAAGGAGCAAAGAAGACGAGAGAGCCAGAAGGTGCATGGCTGAAATAGATATATAGGAATGATAAGCTAAGGTAAGAGAAAGCCATGAGCTGGAGAAGTTTAGGGTAGGGGGTAGGTGAGAAGAGAAGAGATGCCTGCATGGAGGAAGAGACAGGGTACCTGCATAGACTCTGTAGCAGGTACTCAGGATGACTCAGAAAGAGCACCTGGAAGCCCGCATGGCTTTGGGGATACTACTAGAAACACAGTTTAGCCCTTTGCCCTGGGTTTCTTTTGTACCTGCCAATAAGATCCATAGCAATTTGTATAACTTTACCATTTTACAGACAAAGAAACTCAACCAGGGGGATCACATGCCCTGACCAGGGGTGTATGCCACAAACTAGAACCCACAGGATTACATACACCACAAGCAAGCAACTGTCTTTCACTCTTGAGCCATATTTATAAGGCAGATTTCCTGTGGGACTCCCAATTATCAGTTCTTTGATTCTTTTCCAAAAGGCCAGCTAAAGTGCATAAATCTATAGATCTATTTTTTTATTCCTTTGCTAAGGTTTATAAAACATAAATCCCTAAGTCAAAAATGATGTTTTCTTTCCAGCGTTCTTGGTTCTTTTCGTCAGGCCGTATTTTTGGTTTATAAAATACAGTCACTGTGGTCATACACTTCTCAGAAGAGTGGAAGGTTGTGGGTTTTGAGCCCCTGTCTCTTGCTGCTGCCAAAATCACTAAGATATAAACCTGAACATCTACTTTTTTCCCTATCTTTAATTACCCTCCTCTTCTCAACCCTTCATTATTATGAGCAATTAAATCACAGCAGTCACGTCATCTTTTTTGACATCTGGAAGATATTACACAAGTCTTTTTTTCCTCTAACCAAACTCTACTCTATGACTGAAATAAAAAGACCCCCAGGGCCGAGGTTGGTGAGAGGAGGAGGCCTGGATAGGAAGGTCAATATCAGCAGAGGGGGTGACCTTGGCTGGGTGAGCTCAGGACACTATGTGAAGCGCAATTGTCATCTGGCATCCAGGCACACCAGTCCACCACTGGGAAACTGAGATCTTGATCTGTGTTTCTCTATGATACTTAAATGCAAGGGCTCATAAAGACAGGAAGAAATAGATCTCATAGCCTTTCTATGACTAACGGTTTTCTCGGCTCTACTCTGAAGACTATGAAGAAAGGACAGAAAGTTAATCAACACACACAGAGTCTCACTGAGCCACAGAACAACTGCCAGAAATCCTTTTACAAACTGACATCTGAGTTTGATCCCAAGGAGCACCCCCCCCTCCAAGGCAAGTGCAATGTCCTGCCCCCAAACCCCAGGCTCATTTCTTTGCAGGCCTGAGTGTCTTGGAAAAGGCTCAAAGGAGCCTTGGACACCCCTCCTGTTCTGTTCTTCCTGCTGATGTGTGGGTGGGCTCTCCTTGTGGAGCCACCTGGGGTGTGCTGCTCAGGGTATGCCTGGAAGGTCTCAGAGGGTGTCTCCAGGGTAGGCTGACCTAGTTGTTTTCTCACTCCCCTGTACCCTTGCCTCTCAGCTCAAGTTTCTTGGTGCAGACAAATCCAGAGGGTAGACCCAGGTGTGTTCAGCAGGAAAGAGAGAAAACCACAAGAATGGCAGCATTCTCAAAGCTAGTTACTTACTATGATCATAAGGGACAGACCTGGAGAGAAGTAAGGGATCCCAAAGCCGGGAACTGAGGAGAGGTGGGAAGGGCAGCCCCTGCCCTCCAGTCTGATGATAGGCTTTTCACCCTCAGCTGCAAGCAACATCCTACAATGCAGCCCTACAACAGGAAGTGTAGAGTGGGCTCCATCTCTGCACCTGTGCAGGACCGCAGACCCTGGGAATGTCTGAAGGTCAAGCTCCAGTTACGCCCTTTTAATGTATTTGTTTTGTTCTTTTATTTTACCCATTAGTTCAGGCATGTCTCCTTTACTTCTCAGCTTCGCTCTGGTGATAGCGTAACCATTTCATTGTTCCCAAATATTTCAGGGAGCTTTCCCCATTGATGGAAAAGCTTTGTGAGTGTCTATTTTTAGTAACTGCATCATAGTCCATTAATGGTGTGGCATTTTATTGTCAAGATAGTCACAATCCCTTCTATGGCCCTCTGCAATTAATAGGGCATGTCTAGTCTCAGATCTGTGCTGCTCTGTAACTGGTACTGCACAACAGAACATGGAGTAATACTACACAACTCTGAGTGTCAGTTCTCAAGAAGCCACCCTGACTCACCCATAGAGGTCCCCAGAGGAGGAGAGGCCACAGGGAAGAGAGCCAAGAGTCTTTACCTTATAGTTAGCATGGCAGCCAGGTTTGTGAGTGAAGCCACCTGCAACCTCTGCTTGTCCCACACTCCAGTTATACTCAGGAGTGGCCCTGAGTGACATCAAACTATGCAGTCACCAAGCCAGGCCATAGGATTGTGAGAAGCAGTAAATCACTGTCATTGTGAGCCACTATGTTAGAGGAAATTATGAATTTGTTTAAACAGTTTTACATCCTTGTGTGATCAGGTCCTTCAAGGGTTGAGCAGTCTCCTGGGCTGAGAAACTACTCTCATATTGACAACAGAGGAACAGAGTTTATAAGAGTAGTAGTAGAGTCATGATACTACCATCCTGCTCCGGAATGAGAAGATACAGGCTTATAGGTATTGGTCGAATGAGGCTTGGCACCAGATAGACATAAAATTGACTTCTATCTCTGCCACCTATTCAGTTAACTGTGTGACCACTTCATCTCTCAATTTGCTTATCTATAAAACAATATCAAGCTATAGTGTTTCTATGAGGAGTGAAGAAATGGGTAGCTCCTGGCACAGAGCACCCCACTTTCTGAACACCTTATCCAGTGACAAATGACATTATTTTTGTGTTTGACTTGAAAGTTCATGCTCTGGCTATACTTCACCTTGAATACCTAATGCTCAGCTGGAAAACAAGAGGAAACAGACTTATTCCATGTGTCTGCTTATGCTCCTTTATTTAATGTATTGCAGTGGAGTGTCTATTAAGCGTTATGTACTCATCTCTAACCTAGAATGATGTACTAAGGTGACATGATACAATATCCTTCTGGAGATTGTCAGATGCTAATAAAAAAGATGTATGTCATTACAGAACACCATTAGTGCAGGGAGAACCAGGGCCAGCTTGGCCCACAGGAGGCTAGAGGAAGGAAACAGATTCAGAGTGGATTGGTATAGGTACCATGGAAGTCAAGGAATGCTTCTCTAGTAGAAGACACTGGAACTTAGGTCCCTAATATAAACAGAGAGTTGACTAGGTAAAGATGGGTAGAGGGACACTTGAGAACTGTTCTAGTAAGAAAGATAATAAAATTGAAGGCCCTAAAGCCAGATGGAATGTGGGCCTTTGAAGGGACTTGATGATGTAGTGGGTGATGAACAGGAAGAACAGGCTGGTGGGTCAGGTCCATCAGCATATTTGAGGCCCTGGGAGCAGCTGAGTCTTCTCCTTAAGAGAAAACTGAGTCATTGAGCATTTTTTTAAGGCAGGGGGAGATGGGGAGGCACCAGAAGCAAATCCTAGAATGATAACCTGCATCATGAGTCTTCAGCAAATGGCAGAATAGCACATGAATGATGTTGGCCATGGCTTGGGGTGACCTGGAGTGCTAACAACTCATGCAGACTCTGAGTCATCCTGTTGTAGTGCAGAGCAGGTACCAAATGAAGATGCATTGAGCAAATGAATGGATGGATGACTTGCTCTTTAGTGGAAAGTCTCAAGTACTGTGGTGGCTTAGCAAGGGGTTATGTGGATGCTGATACTGTATCAACAAAGGACAATTTCAGAGCATTTGGTTAGAGGAAAGCCTGGTATCCTGGAGGCAGAAGGAGCAGTGGGGCTCACTTAAGGCTAGACCACCCAAATCTCTACAGAAAACACACAGATTTTCACTGGCTTCTGCCTTTCTTTAGTTTCTTCCTTTGTAAACTAGCAGTTAAGTCTCCTGTGAACATCTGCTTATCAGGTGCTCAACAATTCTAAAATGAATGTCAGGATGGTTCTTCTCTTTGTCTAAATGTCCTTCCTTGATTTGGCTTCCAGCTCTAACCCAATCTTCTCTAATGGGAATCACTGTCATTTGAAAAGAGCAATTTACTGCTTTAAAGGGAGGAAAACCCTTGAGCTACCATTGTTTTGGTGCCAACTTTCCTACTCAAATCACTGCTGGGAAATCAAGGAAGGGAACGTTTCAGAGCAACTTTGCATTTTCTCCTTAGAGCAGCCCCACTCTTCCTTGCATTCCATACATGATCAAATGTGTTGGCAAAAAAATTTGGATAAACATTACAAGGTGAGGAATGGGAGAAAAGCCCGTCCAACATAAGTGCAGCTCTTTCTATTACATACTTCTGAAGTTCATCTGCACAACTCAAAATCAGTCATTTAGAAGCAGCCTTGCTCAGTAGCACAAGACCCTAAAGTCCAGCCACTGTGATGAGTCACCCTCAGAGAGTGTGATGGACTGAATGCTGTCCCAAGACATATGCCTCTCTGAGATCCATGGCTTTTGGAATTAAAGGGGTGAGGAGAGGTTCTGGAATTTTCTCCTAAAAACATAGAAAAGACTCTTGGAAAATAGACCCAGGGGTTCAAAGACAACAGAACTATGGAATTAAGGATGAGAAGACTCCTAAATTTCTTCTTCTGGGATAAAGGGAGTAGTAGTCTCCTTTACTTGGCAACTTAACACTAACAAGAAAAAGAAAGGAGTGGGGGTGGGAGGGAGCTGAATTTCAGCATTAGGCATATGGCTGGCAGTCACAAAATATTTATTAATAATAATGACTTTTGTATGCCAAACTCTCTTTAGAGAAAATTGTCCCAAATCCAAATCCCACAATGAGCCAACATATTTCAGTGCCTTGGTAGGAAGCTGTAAGGACTTGGAACAGTTCACAAGTGTTTAGCTCCTGCTTACTTTACACCCTGTGTCACCCTACCCACTCAGCCCACCTCTGTCCACTCCATACTGAGTGGGTGACCCACTGGAGGTACACCCCTAAATTTAATTACTGGAAGGCATCACGTTTTCTCACATATGCCAGCTGTTAACATTTCCTTCTGACTGTTCCTCCCCACAAGAACATGGATAAAGGCTTAACACAGAAACATAGCAGCACCAGGTCCATGATAGCAGCGTGACAACCACATCTCCTGGGTCTTTTCTCCTCCTGCCAAGGAGCTTCTTATTGGTCATAACCCACTCCTCATTTCAGGTAGTCACAAGATAAACATTTCTTTTTCTAGACCTGATTATCTTACTAAGTGCCTAGCTCTTTGGGCTTTAAAGTCACCCAACACATTCTCCTAAATTGAGCAAATCCAGGCTGCCATCTTCTTTGTTTGTCATCTGAATATTACTACCATTTGAATAATGTCTCACAAAGGCCAAGTGTTAAAAAGTCTATTGATCCCCTTCCCATGGCACTGGTAGGAGGTGAACCCTTTATACAAGCTGGAGCCTAGTAGGAGAAACATTAGGTCATTTGAGGCATGTGCAAATAGACTGTGGGGCTCTATAAGCTTTGCCTTCACATGGATTCCCTTTTCTGATGTTCTGACTCACTGCAGACCCAAACAACAGAGGCAACTGGTCACGGACTGGAATTTCTGAAGCTGGGAACCAGAATAGAACTTGCCTCTTTTTAGTACGATTTATCATAAGTATACTTTCACTCACAAAAAAACTAGCATTAACACCAAGACAAGTATAAAAGTAGGGGGCTTTTCTATGCCCACTGCAGTTCCCAAACATTGACAGGGAGACCTTTATATTTATTAATGAATGCCTAGGCCTTAAGCTAGGCTTGCTCTCCAACCAGCTCTTAACTTAGCCTGTTTATACCATTCTATGTCTGCCCATGGCTGGTTACCTCTCCTCAGTTTCATAATTCCAACCTCCTGCATGTCATGGAGGTGAATCTCCCTCTCCATGTCTGACTGCCTCTCAGAATTCCATCTACGCCAGAAGTCCCGCATATTCATTCCTCCTTTTCTATAGGCTGTCTGGTTTTGATTGACAAGTGACACTTTTACGCAGTGCACAAGAGATTATCCCAACAGGCAAGCATGCCAGCTACCTAGCTTGGTTAGTCTGAAACATGGTGACCAAGTACAAAATGCAGATTCAAGCTACAGACTATAAATTTAAATTAATCCTTATCCCCTTCTTGATCTGCAATGACCTTTTTTTCTCATCCAAAAGGAGCAAAATAAGATTCTCATTGTCCCTTGGACTGCCAGACAATAGTAGATTTTTTCCAACTTCAATGCATTTTTCTGCCCAAATTTATACCTGCAAACACAGCAATCCACACTTTCATTATCATAGACCATGTTGATTGCCAGCATTTGCCATAACAAGAGAGCCTACAGCTACTTCAGCTGTAGGCACAACAAAAATAAGCAATCTGCTGTGTTTTTTGTAAGTGTTATTTGCATATTCTTTCAATAACAGCAATTTCACTGGGCTCTGATGTTTATTAACTTACATGGAAAAAATGTATAATACCTAAGGAGAAAGGAATTTTAGTTTTTACAAATAGGTCTCAGATTATTTTTTATTTTTTTTTTACTTTTATAAAAATGAGTATGGCTCCTCAAAATTATCCATACATTCTCTCAGAACTTTATGCCCTTAGGTACTTAACTTTTCTGTTACCTTAGAAACACGGTAGAGAGAAGGAAAGATGCAGTTCGTGCTTCCTTGGAGCTTATTATCAGCCCAATAGCAAGGAAATGTATAATTAAAACATGGCTTTGGCACTCCAATTCTTGATCTGCATATAGGCTACACAGGTATATGTTATTTGTGAAATTTAGAGAACCCTACAGTGAATTAAATATATAGGTGCTCCTGAATTTGAAATGGTATTACATCTCAGTAAACCCATTACAAGCTGAAAATGTTATACATATAAATGAGTTTAACCTTCAGAACAAAGCACACTGTACAATAATGTTTCCCCAGTGTGTAGCTGACTGGGAGCATCACCAGTGAGGATCATACTGCATACTGCCAGCCCAGGAAAGGACCAAAAGTTACCATGACAAATCTGGACTCTATGGAAGGTGTCTTCATTTTGAACCAGCACAGCACAAAAAAAAACATAAATCAAATCAGTATTAAGCTGATACACCTCAAGTGAAATTGCTGTCACTCAGGGACTACCTACACCTGTGTTGGTGCATAAATGGTATTTCTTGTGATTTAGAGTTGAGTGGTGGTAGTACACACCTGTCATCGCAGCACTAGAGAAGCAGAGACAACTAGATCTCTAAGTTCAAGGGCAGCCCGGTCTACAGAGGTTTCAGTATAGCCAGGGCTACACAGAGAATCCCTGTACAGAAGGGGAAAGAAGAAAGCAGAAGCAGAAGCAGAAGCAGAAGCTTTTAACCCTAGATTTTCCCCATCTCCTTTTATGTTCCCTGTGTTATACCTCTCTAGTTAATTTTGGAAACTATTCTCAATGTTTTCAAGTAATTATTTTCTAGAATATTCAAAATGACAAATTAAAATTCAAAATTTTATAATTTATAGATATTATAGTTAATATACTATTATAGCAATATTATAATTATGTAATTATCATGTTATGTGTTATATTAAATATAATAGTTTATATTATATAACATCTATTATAGTTTATTATATGTAATATACATATAATTTCTATTATATATTATAAATAACATATAATATACTATGACATTTTACTATTATACATAATATAATTATATATTACATATCAATATAATTATATGTATATATAAATATATAAATATGTATATATTATATATATAAGATATATATATATATGGTGTCTCTTTTTTTTTGTTTTGTTTTGTTTTTCGAGACAGGGTTTCTCTGTGTAGCCCTGGCTGTCCTGGAACTCACTCTGTAGACCAGACTGGCCTCAGACTCAGAAATCCACCTGCCTCTGCCTCCCAAGTGCTGGGATTAAAGGCGTGTGCCACCACTGCTCTGATCATGTATCATTCACACATACCATTGTAAGGTGGAAAACTCCTAACACAGCCTAATTTGGGGATGTGTACTGTATCTTTTAAGAGTCACAAATACTTCGTTCAGCTAAACAAATGCATGATGCTTTGGTAGAATATTGGGCTGTGCACATGATGTACTTGATTTCTTCTAAGCTGTTGATGTTCTACTTCATTCTCGCATCCAATGCCTGCAAAGAAAATCTCTATGGTTATTCTGATTGCCAACCAAATACTTTGCTTTTAGTTCCTCCTCTCTTGAACTTAATTATTTTTATTTTTATTTTTTTCCTTCAGAGTAAGAGATAGCCAAGAAGCATGGCTTCATACCTGGAACTTACTGTTCACATTTGTACTGCTAAGCTCACATACCTTATTAGTGTATCTATTACAATTTCACAAATGAAGCAAACCTATAATATTCCATTTATAACGTCAAAATACTGGCTTTATAAAATTCATTTTCTGGCTTTTAAGGTAACATTTTTAATAGATGAAAGTTGTCAATTCCTTGAATATATGACAGAATTTTTGAGTAGCACCAGGGTTGAAAACTTTCTGGATTTTACTTTTCTAATGAAGGCTGACTTTATAGGCTTTTGTTTATCATTTGAACTAATTGAATTGTATCTATGTCATCCTTTTAATCCCCCCCCAAATACCATAATTTCATCCGCATTTTTAGATTATCTGGGAAATAGTTGTTTTTAACATCATTTTAAAAAGTGTTTTTTATTTAAGACATTCTTAGGGCATGCTTGTTTCCTTCCTTCCTTCTCTTTATTTTCTTTCTTTCTTGGTAGGATCTCACTTTTAGTCCAGGCCAACCTGGAATCCTCTTGCTCCAGCCTCCCAGTTGCTAAGGTTATACGCCTGAGTAAGTGAGCACAATTGAATCAATCAAATGAGCCCTTAAAGAATGACAATAATCCACCAGTCAAGGACTCATGTTTGCAATAGTGGCATGACTGTCATAGTCATAACCAACTACTCTGCTGGGATTTGAGGCCTGTCCTACAGAAGTGATCCCATGCCTACTGCTATAAACCTGTCAAAAAACTCTGGAGGTCATAGACTCCATGAGGGAAATCACTACTGATGGTTACCTAAGTAGGCATAAAGTTATACGATCTATGCATAATGCTATAGTGTCTTGTAAATATCTATTTTTATAACTGTAAACAAAAGCTACTCTCAATCCTAATCAGAGAAATATATATTTGCAGTGAATGACAATTAAAATAGAGACCCATGGTTGCCCCAGATGCTGAAAATAAACGAGAGGTGAGGACTTGGTCCTAAGTGAGTTGTTATTCAGAGAATCTGTAGAAAGCAGGGATGGAAAGGCTGAATGGGCCAGAAGATAGGAAGAAGCGCAGTGAAATACCATCCTCTAGATGTGATGCAGCAAACATAATCATGAACTCATAGCAACCACAATTCTTTGTACTGTGTCTGCACAAGACAGCCTCCTCAGAAGTCAGTGATGGATGGAGAATGGGCTCGTAGACCCTACCCATCATTGTTAATTAAAAGCCACTGATGGATGGTGGGTGATGGTAGACGGTGGGTGATAGTTTTGTAATTATTGATATAACCACCAGACTCGAGTGGATAGTTCCAATCTCAAAGCCTCACAGATGGTTCTGGTCAAACTCAAGAGAGATACAAACAAAACAAAAAGAGATATCAGTGTGGGGAAGTGTTTGGAAGGGAGGAGGGTGAGCAGTAGGGAGGAGGGTGAACAGCAGAGGGAGGAAGATAACAATGGCTGGGGTGAGAGCGATCAGAATGTGTTATATACAAGCATGAAAATGTTAAAGAATAAATTTAATATTTTTTAATGAAAGAGGTAATGGAAGGCCCTCCTAGGAACCATGAAGAAATACCCTGATATTGTAGGAGATCCCTGTGGCAGGGCTCAGGGCTGTCAATGATACAGTCGCCTCTAGTCCTTCAGTTGTGAGCAATTGAGAGCTGCCAATATTTAGTGAGCAGGGAAAGGTAACCTCCACCCCCAAATTGGTCTGACAGCCATGGCTGTCACTTATCATGTCTACTTGGGAGACAATACCAGCATTCTTCTGAACTCCAGATCCACAGACACTATAAGATGGGGAACTGGTGTAGTTTTCAATCATTAAATGTTGTTATGGAGCAACAGGAAACTAATATACTTGCCCATATCTGATCTCAGTGAAAGGCCAACCCTGAGTTTCTGCCTGCTTTGGGAAGCACTCTGGCAGCTTCTAACCCCTATTCTTGGACAATGTGTATTTTAGGAACTGATCCCAGAGCCTCCCTCATGTCTGCTTGTGCTTTTTCCCCCAACATCTTTTCCCTATTTATTTATTTATTTATTTATTTATTTATTCACTTTATAGCCCTATTGCAGCCCCCACCTCTCCTCCAAGCCCTACCCTCAAACCCCTCCCCCTTTCTCCCTCCCATTTTACTCTGAGAAGGAAAGCTCCCTACCCAATAGGTACCAACCTGCCCTGACACATCAAATCGTAGCAGGACTAAGCACATCCTCTCCCACTGAAGCCAGACATGGAAGCCCAGCTAAGGAATCCAAATGAATGGAATAGGGTTAAAGTCAGCCCCTGTCCCACTTTTTACCAGACCCACATGAAGACTGTGCTGCACATCTGCTACATATGTGTAGCGAGCCAAGGTCCAGCCCCTGCGTGCTCTTTGGTTGGTGGTTCCATCTCTGTGAGTCCACATGGGCCAGGTTAGTTGACTCTGCAGATCTTCTTGTTTTGTCCTTGACTCCTCCAACTCCTTCACTCCTTCCTCACACTGAGCCACCAGACTCCCTGAGCTCTGCTTAATGTTTAGCCGTAAGTATCTTCATCTGTTTCCATCAGCTGCTGGAGGAAGCCTCTCAGAGGACAGTTATGCTAGGCTCCTGTCTGCAAGCATAGCAGAGTATCATTAATGTCAGTGGAGTGTTGGCTCTTTCCAGTGGTATGGGTCTGAGGTTGGGCCAGTCATTGGCTGGGCACCGCCTTAATCTCTGCTCCCCCTCTTTTATTCCTGCCCATCTTGTAGCCAGGAATAAATTTGTATCAAAAGTTTTGTGGGTGGATTAATGTCCTATCCCTCCTCAGGAAGTCCTACCTGGCTATAGTAGGTGACCACATCAGCCTCTGTATCTTCCCACTGCTAGGAGTCTCCGCTAGAATCACCGCCATGGACTCCCAGTAGTTTCCCCCATCCCAGGTCTCCAGCTCTTCCCAGAGATGCTCCCCCTCTCTAAGTCCTCTTTCCTCCCCATCTCCCCACACCTGTTCCCCTCTCCACCTCTTTCCCACCCAGTTCCCTCTATCCATCCACTACCTAAGTCTATTTTATTTCCCCTTCCTGGTTACTTAGCTTCTTTGGGTCCATGAATTGTAGCATGGTTATCCTGTACTTTGTGGCTAATGTCCATTTATATGCCTGTCTTTCTGGATCTGGGTTACCACACTTAAGATGATATTTTCTAGTTCCATCCATTTCCTTGTAAACTGCGTGATGTCTTTGTTTTTAATAGCTGAGTTGTATTCCATTGCGCAAATGTTTCATATTTTTTTTCTCCCTTCTTCAGTTGAGGTGTATCTAGATTGTTTCAAATTTCTGGTTATCAGGAATAAAGCTGTTTCAATGAAGTAGGTGGATTCAAAATTAACTCAAAAAAATTACTAGCTCTCCTTTACACAAATGATAAACAGGATGAGAAAATATTAGGGAAATAACACCCTTCACAATAGCCACAAATAACATAAAATTTCTTGGTGTAACTCTAACCAAACAAGTGAAAGACCTGTATGTCAAGAACTTCAAGTCTCTGAAGAAAGAAATTGAAGGAGATTTCAGATGGAAAGAACTCCCATGCTCATAGATAGGTAGGATTAACATAGTGAAAATGGCCATCTTACCAAAAGCAGTCTACAGATTCAATGCAATCTCCGTCAAAATTCAAACACAAAATTCTCCATCAAAATTCTTTACAGAGTTTCAAAGACTACATATGGAGAAACAAAAACCCACCATAGCTAAAACAATCCTGTACAATAAAAGAACTGGAGGCATCACCATCCTGTATTTCAAGCTGCGGTAATAAAAACCACAGGGTATTTACATAAAAACAGACAGGTAGATCAATGGAATGGAATTGAAGCCACAGAAATAAGCCCACATACCCACAGACACTTGGTTGTTGACAAAGAAGCCAAAACTATATATAAAAGAAAGCATCTTTAACAAATGGTGCTGGTCTAACTGGCAATCTGCATGTAGAAGAATGCGAATAGATCCATATTTATCACACTGTACTAAATTCAAGTCCAAGTGAATCAAAGACCTCAACATAAAACTGTATATACTAAATCTAATAGAAAACAAAGTGGGGAATAGCCTTGAATACATTGGTACAGGAGACAATTTTCTGAACAGAAAACTGATGTCTCAGCCACTAAGATCAAGAATCAATAAATGGGACCTCATGTAACTGAAAAGCTTCTGTCAATAGGACAAAATGGCAACCTACAGAATGGACCAACCATACATTCAACCATAATATCTAAAATACATAAAGAACCCAAGAAATTAGATACCAACAAATCAAATAACCCAATTAAGAAATAGCGTACAGGGCTAAAAGGAGAATTCTCAACAGAGGAATCTAATGGCCTGAGAAGCACTTAAAGAAATGTTCAACCCTGAGATTCCACCTCACACCAGTCAGAATGGCTAAGATAAAAACCTCAGGTGACAGCAGATGCTGGAGACGATGTGGAGAAAGAGGAACACTCCTCCATTGCTGGTGGGATTGTATGCTGGTACAACCACTCTGGAAATTAGTTTGGCGGACCCTCAGAAAATTGGACATAATACTATCTGAGGACCCAGCTATACCGCTCCTGGGCATATACCCAGAAGATGCTCCAACATCTAATAAGGACACATGCTCCACTATGTTCATAACAGCCATATTTATAATAGCCTGAAGCTAGAAACAACCCAGATGTCCCTCAACAAAGGAATGGACACAGAAAATGTGGCACATTTACACAATGGAATACTACTCAGCTATTAAAAACAATGATTTCATAAAATTCACAGGCAAATGGATGGAACTTGAAAATATCATCCTGAGTGAGGTAACTCAGTCACAAAAGAACAACCACGGTACGTATTCACTGATAAGTGGATATTAGCCCAAAAGTTCGGAACACCCATGATTCAATTCACAGCAACTGTTTGGACTGAATGTGGGGTCCCAGGTGGAGGAGTTGGAGAAGGGACTGAAGGAGCTGAAGGAGTTTGCAGCCCCATGGGGAGAGAGCAACAGTGTCAACTGGTCAGGTCCCCTGGTGCTCCCAGAGACTGGACCACCAACCAAAGAATGCATATGGAGGGACCCATGGTGCTGGCCACATATGTGGAAGAGGAGGGTATTGTTAGCCATCAGTGGGAGGAGAGGTCTTTGGGTCTGAGAGTATTAGAAGCCGTAGTATAGGGGAATGCCAGGGAGGGAAGACGGGAGTGGGTGGGTGAATACCCTCATAGAGGCAGAGGGAGGGGGTGGAATAGGGGGTTTCCAAAGGGGAGACCTGGAAAGGGGAAAACATTTGAAATGTACATAAAGTGTGTGTGTGTGTGTGTGTGTGTTTGTGTGTGTGTATAATCAAAAAAAGTACAAAAAAAAGAAAGAAAGAAATGTTCAATGTTCATAGTCATCAGAGAAATGCAAATCAAAACCACTCTGAGATTCCATGTTACATCAATCAGAATGGCTAAGATTAAAAACCCAAGTGACAGCACATGCTGGCAAGGATGTGGAGAAAGTAGAACACTCCTCCACTGATGGCAGGAGAGCAACCTTGTCCAACTACTTTGGAAATCAATTTGGAGGTTTCTCAGAACATTGGAAACAGCTCTACCTCAAGACCCAGCTATACCTCTCCTAGGCATATACCCAAAAGATGCTCCACCATCCCACAAGGACACTTGCTCAACTATGTTCATAGCAGTTTTATTTGTAATAGTTAGAAAGTTTCTCAACATCTTGTGCAGATGCTGGTAATAGCTATAAGCGTGTTCATCATACTCAAGCTGAGAGTTGGTGGCTTGCTTTCAACAAGTTCCTCTTTGCCTCAGTATCCTCAAATGCACGTCTCAGAAAATAAAAACCAAAAAGTAAAAGAAACCGCAAACCCCACAGTCTGAAAAGAAGACTGGATCAAATAGTGTTCATTTTATTGTCCTTGAGAGTTCAGAGAATGTGAGGCCTTAGAGGCCGTCCCCAGGAGAGAGATCAAACCAGTTAGAGGGGCTGGCCCTACCCCTAATTCTCACTGGTGCTGGCCCCAGAAATATGCTTTTGCTCCAAGAGAATGAGTGGTCCCTGAGTGAGAGTTACCATCTTCCCAGCTCGCCCTTCCCTCCATCATTACATTTGTCCTGACTCCCATAAGTCCTCACTTGACCATGACAAAGAGACACAGCCAGAATGTCTCCCTCCGAAGAAAAGGCAGCAACTTATTTAGTGAGTATTGGGAAATTTGGTCTTCCAATAACTTTCAGGGGAAATAAAAAATTTAATGTAATTTTTATTTGGGATTCTCTGCTGTTTGGTTAGAAAACAACTGTAGTCTAGCAATGTTTTAGCTAGTGTAATTTAGACTTAAAGGGCTTTACACACACACACACACACACACACACACACATGCACACGCACACGCACACGCACACATCGTGAGACCTGTGACAGGAATGGGCCAGGAGCAGACCTGATGAAGACTGTGAAAAGTTCCAGAGGGATCCTCAGTGCTTGGCTCTGTGTCATTGTTTGTGTGCAGTAATAAAGCTGCCTGGCATCTGCTGGCGCGCTTCCCCCCGACCTCTCCCAATCATGCATAACTTAATGAATTTTCAAAGGAAAATGACTTCCATTTCTGCATGCGGAGCAGTTTGTTTATAACCAAGTTTGCAGAAAAGAATCTGGAATTATTTATTGCAATTTGCACATTACTAAATAACAGATGGTTTGCAGAAGCATATTTCTTCTGAAACTTAAAAAAAAAAAAATGGTTGGATTTCAAATGTCTAATGGGGAGGGCATCTCATGTTTTATAAAATGTCCCTCCAGGAACATCAAAATACCAAGGCCCTGCAAATACCTCAAAGATCAAAAGAGTTATTTAAAAACCCAGAACCTCTCTCTCTCAGTGATCTGTAATGGCATCCCACTCTCTTCAACTACTTTTGGTGAGTTTGCCTTCACAGTTTCCTGGAGACACAAATAGTAAAACTCATGTAAGGTCCTCAGAGCTGCAGTCATCACCGTGTCTCTCCAGGATAAACGATGGATAGAAATAGTAAAAGCTTCATTTTAGTTCCACGGATGAGCTTTGTCTACTGTTTTAAAACAGAGAGGGACAGAATGGGGAAGAGGAGGAAGAAGGATGAATGGGGAAGCATTCACTGTGTGGTTCAGACCAGCCACTGCCTCCCTTCCTTGATGCTGAGATGTTTTACCTGTGTTACCTCTCTCTGGGATAGCTAGACCCAAACAGGAAGCCCTGATGCTGGTCCTCTCTTAGAGGAATTTTATGCCTGTCCCATCCGACAGCTCTGTGCTTCAAGGTCTTAGAAGAATGAACTTCCTAAGCCCAGAGCTTCAGGACAGAGTAACAAAAAGGTGGTAGGCAGTATTTGAGAAAGAAACTTTGTGCTGAAGGTAGTAACATGTCCCTTGGCACCAACAGTAATGGCTTTCAGGACTTATAAAGTCAGGATGATCTGCCCCTTATCTAAGATGATGTCACCTGGATCTATATGCATCTGCCTGTGTATAAATGGTCTCTGTGTATAAATGATGACTTATACTATTTACTACAGTGTAAGTACAGTGTAAATAGTTATTAGACCACAGTGTTTATAGGTATTGACTATGACAGACTCTGCACAGGTCCAGCTGAAGGCCCATTCTGCTTCACATATTTGCCTTGTCCTTTAATTGAATGTGAGGGAGCAGGACCTGTAGCCACAGGGGCCCTCTGCATTGAGGGACATTGGCACATTAGGAAGTTCCCTATGCCTAGTGGTTCTCTGTGGCAACCCCTCTCCTAAGGGATTTCTGAGGGGGCCTCTCTGAAGGTCACTGGTTAAGGGCTCGAAGATTTGTGAGCAAAGGTAGGGATCAAGGGGAGGATAATGTGGTTAAAAGGTTCTCTGAGTGAGGATGAAGCATAGGATGAGCCATGCCTTCGAAGTAGCAGGCTGTAAGGGCTTGAGCACTTACTACTAGACTGGAGCGCCTGGCAGAAGACAGAGGCAGTACCGACTAAAAAGCCTGAACTTATTCTCAACCCCACCTGCAAGAAGCCCACTGGGGCTGTATTAACACTAAGCATCTGAGACACCAAGTGAAGAAGACCATGCTTCCAAGGCTCGGTCCAGGCTTCCCTCTACACACCAGATGGGTTTGAACGTTATGTCTGTGGAGCCTGTCAATTGTTTATTTCTAACTATGCTGCTGAAGTGTCTACATCTTCACTAACACCTCCCCTAAGGCTAGCTACAGCGTTATCTGCCCAGCTTCCTGGTCCAGTGTACGAATAACGTTTGGCATTTTTAAGTTTCTTTTTCTAGAGGACATTTGAAAATCATTAACAAGTGGCAATCGCTGGAAAGTGCTAGAGTATCAGCGAGGAGAATTCTGGGAACTCTGGTTTTTATAGCTGTAAGTATCTTTTAAAAGAGGAGAAAAGTGGGAAGGGTGGAAGAAGAGGAGGAGGGGTTGAGAAGAGAGAGATAAAAGGAAAGAAATGAGAGGAGGAGAAAGGAAGGCAGGGGAGGAGAAGGGAGTGGAGGAGAGAGGAACACCAAATGTCCCTCCAAAAGGCTCACTGTTTAAGGCGGGCTCCCTAGCAGGTAGCACTAGGAGAGGTGATTACCAGCATGGACAGGCTTATTGATGAATTCATGTTAAATGGCCATTCAGAGGTAAAGCCTGGTTGGAAGCAGGGTCACGGGGCACGAGGGGGATGTCTTGTTCCTGGACCCTTCTCTCATCTCTCTCCCTTTCTTTCTGTTCCCCATCATGGGATGAGTGTGAATGTTCTCTTCCCTGCAGCTCTCTTCCTTTCTGAAGCTCCGGCCTAGCCACAGACACAGCTGCGGAACAAGGGAATCGGCTGCATACAAATGGACAACATCCCCGAGAACCTGAGGCAAAATCAACACATCCCTCTTAGGCTGTTTCTCTCAAATACTTTGTCGCAGATGGAAAATAGGACTAAGAGAGGCCTGAGAGAGGAAGGGAATATGGAGGAAGGGAAGGGAAGGCAGAACTGAGGGGGCAGACCCTAAGTTCATTCCTGTAAAAGGCTCGTTTTCTCTAGCCTGCATCAGGCCTGCAAATTGAAGTGTGAGTGGACCAATTTGTTTCCATTTTACTGATGAGGCAAAAGAGTCCAGATTCCTTAGAGCCACTCGGACCTTACAGCCCTAGGCAGACGTTTTTGGTAAAGTTTCTCCAGGAAAAGTAATATGAGATGGTCATATGAGTCCTGAGTAGAAGCTGTCATCTCACAGGGCCTCTTCCAGATAAGAAAGCCTAGTCTCTGTGCCTGAGTGACATCTGGACACAGGAGGACAGCTATTCTGCCTCCCACTGTACACTAAGTGCAGTCTGGGCCTATGGCTCATTGAGGCTGGGGCGATGGTATACCTCTAGTTAGGGGCTGGCCTTCTTGGTCCATGTTCTTGGATTTTAAAATAGTGTAGTAAGTGTCAAGGAAAGAGGGAGACGGAGGGAGGTTGGAGGAGAATAGTTGGAAGGGAAGAGAGATAAAATAGAGGGAGACAAAAGTAGACAGAGAAAAGAGGGAGGAAGTAAAGCAGGAAGGGAAGGGGAAGAGAGAGACAGTAACAGACAGAGACAGAGAGAGGCAGAGATGGAGACAGGTAGAGATGGGGTGGAGGAGAGAGAGGGGGGAAAGAGAGAGGGAGGGGGGGAGAGAGAGAAGGGGAGAGAGAGAGGGAAAGAGAGAGAGCCCTGCCTGCTCCATCCCCCATCTCTCTCCTGCTCCTCGGTGTCTTTCACAGTGCAACCTTCTCTTTGTTCTCCCATTCACTCTGTGTCCAGTGGCTTTTGGCCTGTGTTCATCACAGCTGGTCCCATACTTCTCTATGGCTGCCCATAGACTGACTTCCTCCACCCTGTGCCCTATCTGCACATCCTGCATTGATCAGTCTTTATCACCTACGTGCTAGGCCAGCACCCTGTTCTGCAGAATCAGTCTCTTTAAATCCCACCCTTTAACCTGCCAGTGGGCTCCACTCTGCCTATGACAGAACGGGGTGGGTGAGCCTTGGCTGGGTACAGAGTGCCCGATGGGATCTCCTCATTGTCAGCTCTGGAAGAAAAAAAAAAAAGAGCTTGGGCCACAGGGAATTTAAACCCTAGCTCAGATGGAGGCCTGGGGATTATCTGTGGATTTCCTTTATTTGTTCCCTTTCCCCTCCTTTGGAACAGCTAATCCAAATTTGATGGAAAGGGAGGCAGAGCTATCCCAAAGCCTCACAGAGTCCTTTGTGATGGTGGGTCTCAGCTTGCTCATGTGTTTATTTTATCCCTTCTGCTTACAAGTCCCCAGCCTCATCCTTCGAGTTGGCTGTGTGTTTCCCAAGTCTGGATCATCGTGAATCCAATCTACTCTTTCAGGCCATGGCTTCTGGTAGCTCCTCAAGAGTGACATATGAACTCTGCCTGGATTGACATTCCCCAGGAAAACATTGACTCATTCTAGAAATCTCTGCTCCTAACTACAGAGCTTTCTGTGAGCATTCAGGCCCTGCTTGGTCCCTAAGGGACAAACAATGAGTCTCAAAGAAACCCATGCTGGCAACTAAGATGCAGTAAGCTGAATATGCTGAACATTTGGTTGGAGCTAGAAGAGAAAATTGTAAAGAGCTGGTAAAAGTTCAAAGTTGTAACTATGCTAATTATGTTACTTTGACCTGCAGCCATTGTTTACCTGAAGCAAAGCATCACATTGTATCTAAGATATGTATGACTACTATCTGCCAATCAACTATTTAATAAATAAAGTGTAATTCTAATGTTTCTGTCTCTAGGCAGCTTGCAGGCTGCAATGGAGCCTGTGGTCATGGGAAAGAAGAGATGGAGAAGCACCTCCAGCTGCCTGTGGGCACTTCTTTCAGACTGCCTCTGGCCCTCAGAATCTCTGCCCCTCCGGCTTAAAATCACAGCTCCCCTCAGAAAAAAAAAAAAAAAAAAAAGTCCACATGGAAGAGAAAGAAAAAAAAAACAACTCACTACTATTTTTCCTTCAACTTTGAAAATCCTGATGTTTGGTTCCTTTGCTCCACATAGTTTGGACAAACTCTACCTGGTACTGCAGTCAGCGAGACACCAACTTCAAAGTTTTCTTTTTAAGGCTTTTATAGTCATTCAGGCTCTTATGAACCACTATTATTTATGATGTTCAAACTCTTCAAGTCACGAGGAAGTCAGATGGTAAGCTCCGACATAAAAGCAAAGATATTTTGTTAGAAATTACTGAATTAGATTTGTATCGCTTGAAGATAAAAGAATCCTCTAACCAGAGTGTTTGGGAGCTGATTTAATGAGCTCAGTCTAGCAAAGATAGAGATGAGAGGAACTGGGCCCCTAACTTTGAAATGCACTGTGGATAAAGCCTCCCACTGGATTAGTTGGATGTCAGGGTCTCTTAGCTCAGTTCACAGAGGTGGGGGTCACGCAAAGCAAGGACAGCACGTAGCCCCCTGGTAGGAAGCTTCTAGACTCCTGGAAGCTGAACCCTTACCAGCTATTTTGATTATTTTAAACTCTAGGCTCACATTCTAAGACTGAAAATTACCCAGATTACTTTTTCCACCACTCGATCTATGATTGTCACACTGACAGAAATTTAAGGAAAATTAGAAGGTTTTAATTCTAGGTACAGAGTTGACCTAAGAAGCCATTTGTGGGCTGCAGTTAATCAAGCACTGTATGGAGGGTGACCTGTCAGTGAGATGAACACACAGGCACATGTCCCGAGGTGGGGTCAGAAGTAAACAAATGTTCTTTCAACTGAGTCTGAGTGGACTGGGAATTATATCATCGTTCAGTATTTTCGCCCTCCCATCCCCAAATACCAGCCCAAGATCCTCTTGGGAACAACACAAAATAACAGTATTGGAGAAGTAATTTAGGCTTTGGTAAAGGTCTTATAGCCAGGGAAGTTGTGTAATATTAATGGAACATGAGACTTACTCCAGCCTGTGGACCTCAAGTCTCCGTGGAAGTGATCTTCAGTCCTTTATCTGCCGTCTGAGTGGAGACAAACACCTCAGCCAATTCTTTCCCTTCTTCACAGGCTGTTTGAAGAGAAAGGATCCAGGTTTGATCTTTACTTGTTAGGGTGGTTTGCATCTTAGAAGTCTCCCCAAGGCATATGTGTTAAATAAAAGCTTGGTCCCAAGCCTGAGGCACTATTAAAGTGTTAGAGCCTTTAAGAGCTTGAACTTAGTGGAAGGAAATTGGACCTCTCAAAGCATGCCTGTGAAGGGGCCTTTGGGAGCCCAGCCTCTTTGTCTCTAATTCTTTGCTTCCCAGGTGCCTTCCTCTGCCTCAGTCTTTCCTTTTCCAGGTTTACTATCTTAGTCATTGTATCACAGCGATCGTAAGCTGCCTGACAGACCTACTGAGTATAACTCTTCATCGTGATAGGGTAGCATCCAGTGTGCTTTCTTCAGACCACACAGATCAGAATTGCATCCCATGGGCCATGGTTGGCATGAGGTCCGTCTACCTTATGCAGCTAATCTTTATTGCTGTGGTGTATAAATGATGGCAGGCACCCTTAAGATGTAAGGCCTGGCAGGACATCACAGGGGCACGGTGACTCTGGGAAAGATTGAGGTAGTTCTTGTGAACCTCCTGTTCCTCACAACAGTGTTACAGGAGAAGGACGCATTTGGCCTCATCCTGCAACTTGGCCTTCTGTCTGGCAATATGCCCTCTTTCTCTACAGCTTCCCAACATTGTGATGCCATCAGTCACAAAGCCTTCGTCAAGAAGATGCCTGTTCCGTGTTCTTGAACTTTCCCACTGTGAACTAAATAAACTCTCCTGCTTTATAAAGTCACATAGCTTTTGACTGTTAAAATAGCAAAATATGGATGAATACAATATGCCACAGCTGGGTCCCAACACCACCTGACACATGACCCAAAGGAAAGCCTTAGCACATTTTCCACGACATATAGAAACACATAAGATCATTGCTTATTATTATTTTTTGCTTCTCCATTCTCAAATTCCAGGACAATGGCAGATTCTTGGTGATTTAGTCATGTGGTAGGAGATTGGGTTGGCCCGAGGGACCAGGCAATGGATTACAGAGTCAAGTTTATTGCTGTTTTCTCTGAACAGAAAATCAAGATTGACATCAAGATATCAACAAACATTAGCAGTCATTTAGAACTGAGTCTCCATCCTAAACATGATTGACACTTGTTTGACATGCATCCTACCAATTTTAACCTGCCCTTAACCTGGCAATATAACATAATGGACCCTCATTAATATTGAGTTGACCTGTAAGTTCCCTAGAAAAGAAAGATGTCATAATTTTTTAGTACATTCATTTCTCTGCAACAAATACAGAGAGCTTCACCTTCAATTCTTAGCATGTCTTTCTAGAGATTATTTGAGGGACTCATGAAGTGACGCACAGCTGATAAACAGGCTGCTATAAGGAGATTCTAATTCACTGGTGTTGGTGTCTCCAGGGTGTTCTAGAACTGACCCCCTTATATAACAAAGAAGGGTGACATGACCCCCAAGTTTCAGATAAGTTCCAGGGAGCAAGCTTTAACGCACATTTCTCAGCCTTACTTCTTGATACCTTCCTTCTACAATATATGACCTTCCTGTACGCCCCACTCCTGAGAAACGGTCCACACGCGTCACAGCTCACTAGTCCAGTTTTGGTTGTCTGCGCCGTTTGGATTCAGGATGGTTTCATCTGTGGCCCTGACCCACCATATCTTCCTGGGTAGGCTGTGGGAGAAACTCAGGGCAGAGTGCTTGCCTAGCATATGGCAGGGCATAGATTGCATGGATTATGTGCATGTAACAGGAGACAGAGAGAGAAGAAAGGAAGGAGAAGAGAAAGGAGGAGGATAGGCAACCTTCCTGGATGGCTCAACATCATTGCTTTGTGTTCATGTAATAGTTGGCATTCCCTGCTGGGGTGGGCAGGCATTCTCTCAGATGCTTGCTGGGCATCTTTTATTTGGTTGTCTTCAAAGCATTTCAAACCAAACTAGTCAAAATCTAAACCCATTATCTGCCTTCATAAACTGCTTCCCATTCCTCTATCCCTTTCTGCACATCTCTGTTTTCCCCTACCCCCGTGGTGACATGGAGAGCTCAGTGCTTCCTTCTTCTTCCTCTCAACATCTTATCCGTCTTCAGCTTCTACCCACTGTTTTCCCCCATGGCTACCAACTCTGCTTTCTCCTTCCCTAACCCTCCCAAACCACCCTGCTTTGACAGCCGCCTTTGCTTTGCTGCTTCTTTTCAGTGTCTTTCCGACTTTATCATTCCTCTCAAAGCCATCGTTCACATCACTGCCTAAGTTATTCTTCGGGGCCAAACAAGCCCATCTCAGTCTGGTGTGTTGTAGCCTCTGATGTTTCATGACCATCAACATTACTTCCAGGGGAACAGTCGGTCATGACCTGAGTCTATTCCCTATCTCGTCTCAATAGTCCATAGAGTAGTTTGAAGATACCCCTTCTGATTCCCTCAGTAGACTGAAGATGCTTCATGGACCGGAGGCATTGTAAAGTTTCCTAATGGGTGACGAGTGCTGAGTGGCAAGTGATCTGTTCCACAGTGACTGCGGCTACTGAAGGGAGAGGAAGGTCTAAGGGGAAAGATATTGCACATTTTATTCTAGTGTTGCTTCGTTTCCAGAGGCAATTGTTTTGTGGCTGACAGAGCATTCAGAAATGAGAAGATCATAGATGTACCCTCTTTCCGTATTGTGCCTGCACATTGCACTTTAGATCCCTTGGCTTTTGATCTCAGTAGGTTTGATGGGGTCAGGGGTCTGTGGGATCTTGCTGCAGAGGCTATACCTGAAGCTTTCAGAGTCACATGTGCAACAACACTGAAATCATTTGGAGATGGAAAAGGACACAGACAGCAAGCTGACCTAAAGTCTCTGTGGCTGAGACACTGCCCAGCTGAGGTTGGCCTTTTCAGAGATGCCTGAACCCGCATGCCTAAGGGGTTTTGTGATTTTACAACAATTTCATTTGATTCATCCCTTGCCTCCTGGCTCATGATGAGTACTGCTCTAGTTTGAGCTACTGAGACCCTTTGTGAGTTTGTTATTATTTTTGCTTACCCACATAACGGCCTTTGAAATTTTCTCAGTATTTTAACAGACAGGGTTACAACCATTCATTTTGCAGGGAAAGAAACCAAGAATCACCTATGGAATCATCTTGTCCCAGTGCACTGGGCTGGCACAAGGGGAACTGGAGAAATAGATGCCAGAATTCTCAAACAGACTGTCCAGGATGTGAGCATACCCTGCTCTACATGAGAGAGCCTGGAAAACAAGAAGTAAGATGTTGCTTTGGCAACAGGAAAGAGTGCCCGAGGAGAGGACAGTCACACACAAGTTCTGGTCCTAGTACACAGGACTGCATGTGTTGGAATGCCAGAAGAGATTGTTTTCCCTACATGCAGAGGTCTGTGGCTTCTCCAGTGAAGGAAGTCTGGGGTTCTCTCCTACAGAAAAGGCTAGGTGCCTTATTCAGGGTCAGGGAAGGCACCTGGATGTCATTCCAGCTCTGGGACATGATAACATGCGGAACAATTGAACTGGATTAGCTTCACTCATGGAAATCAAATTACGAAGGAATGACATTAGACCCTACCAATCCCCGAACTTTATAAACACGGCACAAAAGGCCACAGCAGAGCAGCCTTTCAACATTTGCTTTCCACCCATGATTGGAAACAGCCCATGCTGGTCCTTTTATCTTGTCATGACTATTTATTTTCCCATTTGGTTCTGTTGGACAGCCTAAGGCAGAGCATGATGCAGAAAGCATGGTGGCAGGCAAGGGCTTTGCTAGCCAGCCAGAGCCCAAGGGACTGTCTTTCCTCATGAGAATATGGTCAGGGACTGCTGTGGGTCTGGAGCCAGATACACAGATCCATGAAGTTTGCTTCTCCTCATTGAGCAAGTGCTTTAGGCTCGAGCTTGAAGGCTCGGTTTCCTCCTCTGGAATATGAAGATGATAATTGTATGTATCTGCTTTCCTAATACATCATCTTTCATGAGTTCTCTGAAGCTTTATCTTACATACACACACACACACACACACACACACACACACACCTGCAATGGGGTCAGAGAGAAAAGAAAACAACCGTGTCAAGCATCTCATACAAGCACACAAGGTTTTGTGCTGTGATCATATGCACTCTTAATTCCCCCAGATCTCCTAACTTCCAGGTTCATGTGCTTTGATGTTTAAGCCCATGGAGTCCGCTAACACGCCTATATGTACATGGGTGTTGAATACCTACTGGAGCAAGTGTAGCCTCTCCTGGATCAGCTCCTGAAGAAAATGGACTCTTGTTCGACCAACAGCCATCCATGACCTCCCTCTCTACCATCTCCCACTCCCTTCAACAGTGGGCACAGATAAAGACACAGATGACATGTGTCTCTATGCGGATCTCCTCTCAAGCATTAGTGTCTGTTGTGTATATTCTGGTAGATTTTAGGCAGCCTAAATACAGAAGAAAACTTCCTCTTCAATGTCTTCAACTATCTCCATCCTCCTTGGATGTATCTTTTCATACAGTGATGCCGAATGCCCAAGTACTTCAAAACCGTTGTGTACTTACAAGCCTGAGGTATTCAACTGACATAGTGGGTTCACTCAAATTTCTGTATTTAGACAGTTTCTGGCTGTGCTAGACTAGCCTCAGCCAGGGTGGCTGATGTTACTTACCTTGAATTTATGTCTTTCAGAACATCTTCTCAGCTAAGAGCCAGGCTTCATGAGTCCTTACTTTTCCATGCTGGGACTTTTACGTGTTTGATCTTGCACAGTCTTATGCATTCAGTTACAGCTGCTCCAGTTCACATGTGCAATGGCTCTGAAAGGCCCAGAAAATAACGTTTCTCTGTGAGTGTCTAATGTAGACTCCTGATGGTTTTTGTAGGAGGGTTTTGAGCTATGGTAAAGAAGGTAATCAAAGTTCAGGAATACATGGACTACACAAAAAATATTGTTTTGTTTGATTTACATTGAAGTTGACAGACTTGAATTTAAGCCTTGACATTTACATGTGGTATTTTGGTCTCACACCTGCTCATTATTTTTGTATAGCCTGTGGACCAAAAGTTGTTCTTTTTCCTCCTCCTCCTCCTCCTCCTCCTCCTCCTCCTCCTCCTCCTCCTCCTCTTCCTCCTCCTCCACTTCCTCTCTACTTCCTCCTCCACCACCTCCACCACCTTCTCTACCTCTTCTTCCTCCTCCTCTTCCTCCTCCTTCATCTCCTCCTCCTCCTCCTCCTCCTCCTCCTCCACTTCCTCCCCTCTTCTTTACTGGTTAGGAAGAAAGTCAAGAAAAGAGTATTTTGTGTTATGCAAAAATGAAGTGCAGATCCTTGTCAGCGCTTCCAAATGGGTTTCCGCCTTGTTCGTGGCTACTTTTGTATCAGAGTGTCTGAAGTGTTTTATTACATGGCTGCTGTGGGTCTTCCCAGCCTACCACATTTCCTATCAGTGGGAGATGTCTGCCAGACTATGATTTGCATGACTGAGTTTCTTAATTGATCTGGATCTAATTTTCCCATCTGGAAAATGAAGAAAGCTTAGTCAATTTTCCCTCGTTGTAGCAAAATGCCTGTGAAAAATCAACTGTACAAAGGAAAAGCTCACTTTAGCTCACACTTTTGGAAATTCCAGCCCATGGTCTGCTTTAGTTATCGCCTTTGGGTCTGTGGTGAGGCACAAAATCATGGAAGGAATACATAGAGAATGTTGACCAGGAAGCATGTGGAGCCAGGGAGGATGGGTCCTAACACCCTCCTCCAGTTTCAGCACTCTCAATGATGCCACAACTCACAAGCTTTTGGGAGACATTTCATTCCCAAACCCCACCAATTCCTACATGCAGGATTCTCTAATGAGGATCGCCTCTGAACAAATCTGACTTGTGCATAACAACTATGACATGAATCCTGTCGTTCCCCCCCCCCCCATCCCTACCCTCTCCAACTCCTTGTAGCAGTGGACACGTATAAAGACACAGATGCTGTATCTCTGAATTTGGAGAAAGGCGTGCACGTCTCCTCTCAGGCATTTCTATTTGTTTCGTATATTCTGCTATTTTGTAGGCAGCCTGCATACTGAGGGAAACCTGTTCTTCATAGTTTTCTGACATCTCCATCCTCCTCCAATGTGATTTTTTATAACATGATGCTGTCCAACCAAATACCTCAAAATGTCCACGTGCTTACATAGCTCAGAAGCCTGAAGCAGACAACTGATACAATGAATTCACTGACATTTCTGCATTTGGCTGGCTTCCGGCTGTGTGAGGATAGCTTCAGCCAGGGTGGCTAGTGTTACTTGTCTTAAACCCATCTCTTACAGGCTCCTACAGTGTGTGTTGATGTTCTTGTGACAACTGCAAGGGAGGACGCACCAACAAGCATGGTCACCTACTTGAGTGAGCCCTTCTGAAGGCTCTGCTTGCATACATGTCTTCCAGCTCATCGTTCAAGGAATTCACAAAGACAAGCTCAAAGCAGCAGCTGGCAAATGTACAGCAATCCCTTCTCAGCTGAGGTTTTGTCAGTTTCAGTTACACAAGGTTAGTCCTGTTCTGGGACTGGGGAGATGGTTCGGATGGTAAAGGCACTTGTTGGCTACCAACCTTGACAAGTCGGGTTTGCTATCCTACTGGGAATCCACACTGTGGAGGAAAGAATTTATTCCTACAAGTTTTCCTCTGACCTGTACACATAGCACACAGACACATGCATACACATGCATGTACGCATGCGCGTGCGAGTGTGCACACACACACACTATGAATCATTCCTTTATCCAGTCTATTCATACTGTAAAAGCTACCCTCCCATTTGTCACTTAATAGCTATTTGTGGTGACTAGATTAACTGTCATGGTATCATGGCTGTGTTCAAGTTATCCTTATTTTGTTGAATAATGAGCCAATGAGAAGTGATGCTGGAAATTTACATATTACAAACAGAGGTCAAACAGTCCTTCCTTTAAATGAAACAGTGAAAGTTCTTCTTTCTTTTCTTTTCTTTTTTTCCCAGAGCTGAGGACTGAACCCAGGGCCTTGCGCTTGCCAGGCAAGCACTCTACCACTGAGCTAAATCCCCAACCCCTGAAAGTTCTTATTTCATAGGAGAAAATTCATTATATCCTGAGGCTACTGAGATTTAATACAATAAAACATTTACAAAGAGCACCATACCATAATATTTAACTTCAGTACATTATCATTGTCTTATTGAGGTATTAGTTACTGCTGTTGATCTCTTCTTGTGCCTGATTAACAAACTACACTTTTTCATAGATGTGTAGGCACAGGAGAAAACACTTGTATAGGCTTCTGTATTATCTACGGTTTAAGGTATCCACTGAGATCTTGGTGCACATCTCCGGGCAAAGCAGAACCAGTGTACCCCTACCACATGCTGCGTATGCTGCAAAGTTACCTGGGAAAGGCATGGACAGAAAGAGGAATGGGGACTGGAGCTAAGTACGCAGCCAGAAGAGAGCCATCCAGGGACCTTCTGCTCTCTTCTCCCACCTGGAGACCAGCTTTGAAACAGGTGCACAAGCAGAGAGAGTCATGAAAGGTGGAAATGCAACCGCTTCTAGTAGTACTTAAATTTTAACTGGAAACGGGTTTTTAAGAAATGCAGGCATGTTTACAGTAGGGTTTCAGGCAGTGGAGGGGCAGGAGCAGGAGAACTGTGGGAGAAGAGAACCTGCCTTCTCATTTCCTTTGGGGCTACAACTTAGGTGGTCCCCACTCGGCCAGCTGGCAGCAGGAATGGAAATGGAAGCCATGCACTCAGGGAGCTCTGACTACATGACTATAAAACCCCTTGGAAGCCCAATGACTCTCCATTCATTTGCCATGAACATGGTATAAGCTCCCCTGCCAGCCAGTGGGCCTGGCATGACTCTCTTTTCTCATTGATGCTCATTTTTTCCAATAAAGGCATTTGTATTCCAGTTGCCATAGCTTAATGAACGTAAAAATGTCTACAAACATTCTATTCCCCAGTTCTTCCCCAAATGATCTGTCTCTTGGCATGGCTGTGTTCTGCTTTGATGGTCAGTGCTGAATCAAACATACATTTATGTACTTCTTTGTAACAACTTGTTCTGGACCTATGTAACACGTCTGTGTCAGGTGACATGACCACTCTGAGCACTTCCTATCCAGCAGAGGGAACAGAAATAGTTGGTTTGAGGACTTTGTCCCTGGGCATGCTGTTAAATGATCTTTTCGCCGGTGTGACTGAAGTGTGAGAGACATACTCCTGGGGTTCTCTGTCTCATCCTGAGCACACACTCATTTGTATTCACTGAAATTCAGCACACCTTTATAGTACTCATGCCAGAGTGATATGCTTGACACTTAATTCATCTAGAGAAAACTATGACTTGGATTTGTCCTCTAGAGGTTTGGTCCACAGAGCACACCCAGCTAAATAGAGAAGGTTTTAATCAATTCTGATCTAGTGTGGCCAAGAGTTTTCTGTCTTTCTAGTGCTGAAACATTTCGTTAACAGAAACCACAGCATTACCAAGACCTTTGTGGAAACTGACAGAGAAGGAAAGACTTTTAATTTACAAGGTTCCTGTCATAAGCCTCTCCATTCACTTCCTGTTCCAGCCAGCTCCCTTCACTACTTCACTTTATTAAAGGGTATATGAAAGAGGTTGAAATCCCATGGACATTAAAACCCACCCCAGTCCAGCCCCAGAGCAGAGATGAGTGTTGTCTGCGTTTGGTGTGAGGAGATACAGAAACGGGAGCCCAGCGCCAACACATCGATCTCAGCAGTACGCCTACAGCCCTGTGAGGACACAGATAGGGAAGTAGCTAATGCTGATGGACAACTTATGGACTCGGTGGAGTTCCACAAAGCCTTTGGACTCAAATCTAATTGTTTCCTTTTTGCTGAAGCCATTCACTCACAACGACACTTACATAACATCAGTGTTGCTCTCAGCGATTCTGTGGGATTTCTCAAATGTGCCTCTATTTAGTCTAAGATGAAACACTGGTTACAGGATGAAAAAAATTAAACATGCATTCCTCAGCTCTGCAACATTAACCACTAACTGGAATCCCAAAGAGTCATTAAATCACTATGTGCTTAAAATAACAAATTAGAAATAAAAATGTTCCAAGACATTGGACTTCAAACTGATCTCTGACTGTAAGGCCTCTGAACTTGGGTCTGGACATCATTTGGACCCCTTGAAGACAAGAAAAGAGAGATTGGCAGGAGATCTGGGAAGGGAGCGTAGACAAGCCTTGCTGAGGGGGGATATAAATAATCAAGGCACTTGGTGTCTCTATGGGATGTGGCATTTCCAACAAAAAGTTTTTGCGTGGACATCAGAGTCCAGAATGTGCTTAAGTCTCATAGATCTCCTTTCCCTCCTGCCCCTTGAAGCACTGAGACATGGAAGAGCAGTGGGACACTGGCCTCCATGAGCCTGTGGGGAAGAATTCTCTGTTGGTACACTCAAGGGTGACCAGGGATCCTTCTTCTAAAGGCAAAGGAGTCCTGAGAGCAGAAATTCTGGAAAGCAGATGTGCTTATCTATGTCACCATCAAACTTTTCCAAACTCTTTCTTCTGGTCTTCGAAGAGACAGAGGCTTTTCTGCTCAGTTCTGGTTGGGCTACAAGATGCCTATAGAAACTTCAGAACACACAAGTTCAGCCTGGTAAGGTGGCCTATCATAACGAGATCAGATCCATGTTCATAACCACTTAACAATGACATTACATGAAAAAAACAATGACTTTCTGGCTTTAATGAGACCTGGGCACTTACAGCCTGTCAGGGGATATCCAAAAGGATATCGTAAAGTGAGGAAATGTCCTGTCTCTGTGCCAGACCAAGGCCAAGGCCAAGGCCAGGGCTGGGGGTGGCAATAGATGTAGAAATCATATCCTAAAAGGTAGACTTAAAAATGAAATGCTTACTGGATGCAGAAAGCAAAGGGTCGATGTCTGTTCTTTGCTATAGCGGAAGTACTGTTGTGTGGTAGAGGGAAAAGCCTTTGTTTTCTTTGGCGCCAACGGATAGACTTAGAACAGATAGGAAGGAGTCATAAAGATCCAAAGTCACATCAATAGGAAAAGAACATTTGAACAATTCAGAGAAGCTGTGGCAATCCTCTAAGGAGGGTGGGGTTCTGTCTTTGAATTAGTTCAGGAATCGCTGGAGCAGCCCCTGGCAGCGATCCCACAAGATACCTCTGACTTGGGTCAGTGAACCAGATGACCTCCAATGTTTCTTGTAAGTGGTGAATTTGATGTTTAGGAAACTGGGCATCAAGTAACAGGATGGCTTTCTCTATGAGCAGGCTGAGAAGAGACTGAGCTGATGGGGAGGAGCAGGGTGGATCAGCCAGTTAGTCTGTGGGATTTTTCTTTTGAGGTGGTAAGTGGAGATGCTGTAAACAGTTTTTTTATTCTGGTCTATATTTGTCCAAACAAGTGTGTTTTTGCTAGAACTAATGTAAATATGTGGTCACTAATGGATCCATTCAGCCCAGGCACTGGCTTACCAGGAAGGCTCCCTCTTCAACCCAGAGTCAAAATCCAAGTTGTTCCCAGTATTAATCAACAAAAAACAAACACATCAGAACCTATATCTGCATCCATTCTTAGCTACAGAAATTACTCTTAGCAAAGCCCAAGTCAGGGGACCTTCTTGGTAAGCAGATAGGTAGACAAAGTCATAAAAGTGATCTGCCTTACAAGGACAAAGTAGGATACGTGTCAGGTACTTTCCAAAGTCCCCAAGAATCATCCCAGGGCATGAGCATGGACAGATAGCCATTTGTCCCTTTAAGAATCTCAAGAATCACCAGAGGGTTAGGCCATGGTTAATTCAATTGGCCCATCAGTCAGGGAGGAGTCTTGGGTGGGTTAATAGCTTACTGTCCAAAAGAAAACATATTGAGAAACTATGAACCCATCAGTCTAAACACCAGACTTCTCCCTGTGCCAGGATTATTCCATGGGGTCTAAATGGTAATATAAACATTTGCTTCACAGTGATAGGGGAAGTCTAATGTCCCTGTCCTTTATCAGTGTGTGTACAGGTAGTGCAGGACAACAGCATCATTCTGGTGTCTACCCAAGTGCAACCATCCTTAACCCTGGAAATGTGGTCAAGAACTGCTTGTAAAATGGAGTTTCTTTGGGCACAGTGCGGCCTGAAAGCCACTCTTTAACACAATATGGAATCACTTAGATCCAGGCACAGCCTGATCTCAACAATAGACGCTTGAAATGGAACATTGTAGCCACAGCAGGCAAATGCTCTTGGTGGGTCTCTTCTAAGGAGGAGTTCATTTTCCTGGCCAGTGGGAACAGATCCTGTGATAAGCAGGATCACATCAAGTACCCCACTGCTCTTTGCAGATTTCCCCACTAGTAAGCTGTCCAAACAGCATCTTCTCGTGTCTGCATGAGGTTTCAGGAAACAAAAGCATGTTGGAAATAGTGACTTTGAGAGTAGAAGTCTACCGCAGAGTCATGGTTATGGGCTGGGCCTGAGACAGTACGTGGTTTAGGAAGAAAATATATTAAAAGGAAGCAAGTACAGCTGTAAGTGGAATCATTTCCTGGGGCTCCACTGTCTTATCTATTCAGTGAGAAAGCAACACCTCCTTGACACCTGCTGAGATGTGCACAAGAGCACTGAACACCTAGGGGTGAGCAGAGAGCACCTCCTGTGGAACCATGGAAGGGAAGATTTCTTGACTTTCACTCACTCACACCTTACCTTCTAATGTCTCTGAGTTTGTGAAGTAGAAGCTCCCCTAATTTTTAAGGTACTTATAAGCATTAAATGAGATAATTTCTAAGTCCTCTTAGCAGAGACTTGAAAATGGGCCTCTGAACATTATGAGTCTCTCAGCACAATGCCACAGTCTGTCACTTAACCTTTATGACAGAGAGTAAAGTAAGCAACAGAATTAAGCGCATGCCACATACAAGAAATGAAACTAACAAAGTAACACACTGCCTCACTTTAAGGAAATACACCAAAAAAATGAATTCTTCATCCTAAGGAGCATGACTGTGGGAGGGGCCTGTAGGTCTGTTCCCTTGGAAACTATAGCTCAAAGTGAGCAACTCTATCAGATGGAGCCTTCTTATGTCCACTACCTTCTCATTCCAACACGTTGCTGCTTGGAGTTTTGACCTGCCTCTGTCAGTAGACATAGCTCATGAATCATTTTATTCATATTACAAACCTAGACACCAGTCAGAGACCATCCTCACATTAGCAATAAATGCCCTGGGCTCCTAGTCTCCTCAGCCTCAGCTGTGCATAGTGAATGTCTTTTCAAGAATGTCCATCCTAATTAGAAGGTAGAAAGTAAGACCACTCACTGTGGTTTGGTTCTCATTTCCATAATGCTCAGTGAGGTAGAGCACCTTGTCCTGTATAGATAACCGAGTCCAATCATTGCTGCTCTGAAACATGCCTGGGTACGGATCATCCGCCAGAGCACAGCAACCTTCCAGTGACCACACCCCCCTCCTACATCCATAGAACTGCCAAGAACTCTTCCATCCGGGGTGGAGCCTCTGAAGCTCCTCCCCATGCCATGCTGGAGTGTTGATCGTGTGTAGGTCTAGTACAGATAACCAAGTCTGTTCTTTCTTTCTTTCTTTCTTTCTTTCTTTCTTTCTTTCTTTCTTAATATGTGTTCTTGGTTGTCTTGTTAGAACTTAGTGACTGTATTAGGTGATTTATTTCTGTTTAGCTCATTGGTCTGTGTGCCTTTTTTATTCTAGTACCCCAATCAAGAAGATTTTTTCCTCTCAAGATGTTTTTGGCAATTCAGGATAGTTTCATACAAAGTTTAGACTTTGGACGGGTTTGTGAATAATGCTATTGGCATTTTGACAGAGAACTGAAATCTATCTATTGCACCAGATAGCATAGGCATCTAAATGGTATGAACCCTTCTAATCCAGGAACGGGGGTTAGTGTTCCCTGCATCCACATCAGTCTCCTTCTCCAGTGTCCTATAGCTTTCCACTCACAGATCTTTCACATCCCTTATGAAATGCATTCTGGGTATTTTTGGCATCTTCCTTACAGTGTTCCAGAATCCTAGGTACAAAGAAAATAACATAATTATAGAGGAAAGTGAGGGAACAACTAATCCTAATTTACCATCCTGAAAAAAAAAAGAAAGAAAGAAAGAAAGAAAAAATGTTTGTTGTAAAAGGCAGGCAGCAATATATGGTAGCAGTAGTCACATTAAGATCACAGGAGCCACTGGTCACTCTCCTCCTGACACTCACGGCCTGTGCTATGATCTCACTGATAAGATCTTGTGTTCTCTCTCCTCTTGCTTAAGGCATTGAGCCATCATGGAGGCCATCTCAGTTACTTACATCCTCCCTAGAGCAGGCCAAGATCTCTTCCCTTGCACTGATATGTGTGTAAATGCAGATCACGATTTAAAATGTTTTTGTTTTTAAGGAATATGCTAGCAAGATACTCAGTGGGTAAAGACACTTGCTACCAAACCTGATGCCCTGAGTTCAATCTGGAGTGGTAGAAGGAGAGAACTGACTCCCACCGATTGTCCTCTGACTCTATTGCACACTATGGCATGCATACACAGCACATATGTGCACACACACACACATTCACACACACAAACACAGACACACACACACATGTGCACATGCACGCAAATAATTAGATAACTATAATGATTTTTTTAATGCATCAAATGAGTCAGGCTTATTGTAAAGAAGACTGTTATTCATGCTCCTTGTATTCAGCCTGTTTTAAAGTAACTAATTTATTATGGGTAATTTGAATTCTTGGGAGGTGGTAGAATCTTTTTATCTCACCTTTTTTTAAAAAAAAACTTTGTCTCAAATACATCCTAAAGGTGGGTTGCTCTTCAGGCCCTATAAAGAACTGCTACCTACTTTTCACAACACAGGAATTAATCCTAGATCACCGAGCCCTCTGAACACTATGATTACACTCAACTGGGAACTAAGCACAGTAAGAGATTAATAGTGATCATTAATAATACAGGATGTGGCACAAAGGATAAAGCATTTGCCATACAAGCCTGGGGACTGGAGTTCCCATCCCTAGAACTCACATAAATACTAGGTAGGTGTGATGGCTCCCCCATAATCCAGTACTTGGGAGGTACAGACAGGGGATCCCTGGAGCAAGTTGGTTCCCTACCCTGACTAGGGAGCTCCTTCCTCAAAGAATCATATGAAGAGTAAACAAGGAAGGTGCCTGCCATCAACCTTGTACTGTCATATGAAAGCACACACATATACATGTACACATGAGCACAAACTTATGAGCATGTATACACATATACTCCCATATGCATAAACACAAAAAATTTAAAAAATCACAATAAAGCAATTACAGAAATATATTATAGCAAAAGTTATTTAAAATAGAAATTATTTGTTTCTAGGGCTGTCTCTGTAACTGAAAGGGCAGAAAGTAAAACCACTAATGGGGGACTGTTGTTCACCCTCCTCGACTTCATGTCTTTCTCCATTCCCACTGCTGGAGGAACCCAACAGTATATGCCCCCTACCCCTTCACTAGCCTAGGTCACTCAGGGATACCACACAGCATGATATGCCATGCATAGAGTAGGGTTTAAACCTTGCATCCAGACATCCAACTCAGAGACGCAGAAACAGGTCACAGCTGGCCCTTCCAGCACTAGCTAGCTCATAGGACATTCCAGATCCCCCGTCTTTCAGAGAACTGAAGTCATCACGGTATTTGCACTGAGGGCAAAGATCTCTTTTCTGTGTTCTGAACAGAACAAAAACATTTAAAATAGACTCATTACCAAACCCTAAGAGTCTGTAAAACAAGCTGACTCATGGGGGGAGGGGGGGATCAAGTTATGCCCAGGATGGTTTGGAAATGTCCTGCTCCCTGGATTGTTCTTCAAATGTGTTGTGAAAGTGGGTTTGAGGTGGGAAGTACATAGAGAAAAATGTCAGAGGTGCCAATGCCATTGGACCATATGACAGTCTTAGCATCCCCACTGTCTTTAGAAAGCAGAACAGGCACCACAATGCAGGCCAATTTCTTTGGCTCACACCTCAGGTTCTTTTGCATCTGGTTAGATTATTTTCCTCTTCTCTCACTAGGGAATTTTCCATGTCATAAAACCCATGCTGGGTGGCTGTAACTGCCACTCTCTGGAGGTGTCCAGACACTTAACTTCTTCTGCATCTCTTTTATTCTTTCTCACTTTTATCTCTGCTGCCTGAAATATAATCATCTGTGGCCAATTTTCTAATCCTTGTGTCTCCAGCAATTGTTCCACTCCTGATATCTTCCCCAGTCTCAAGCTCACTGTCCTTTGCCAGGGCATTGCCCTCAGCATCTTCAGGCAGCAAGCTTTCTCAGAGTCAAACCCCAGACACCATCTGCCTCACGTCCAACTGCAAACCAGAGTTCCTTCTTCTCTAACTCAGAACTTGGCCTTCCCAATGCCTTGACCCTTGAATACACTTCGTTCCTCACCTTGGGGTGACCCCCAACCATAAAATTATTTTTGTTGCTACTTCATAACTGTAATATTGCTACTGTTATGAATTGTAATGCAAATATCTGCTATGCAGGACATCTGATAGGTGAACCCTCAAGGGGGTCGGGACTCATAGGGTGAGAATCATTTCTCTAACTGTTCAATCACTGCATGGCTAGTCCTTCTAGCAATTATCTATGTCCTGTGCTCAGATGATCCCTCTGGAGGATCAGCCTGAGCTTCTTTAAACTCTTCCCCGATGAACAGTCTTCAGGGTTATATGGGGTTATTTCTAACACATTTACAAATACTTAGAATCCAATACAGCTACTGTTGGGTGGACATTTAGGTTTTTTAGCAGTCAATTAGCCAATATTTTATGCACAACAGGTCACTCACCCTTTGTGGCTTAAAGCCCTGGGCCTCTGACTTGCTGGTTCTTCTCTGCCTTCTGGTCATTTCTCCACCTTGCCTGTCTTCTGATCCTTCTGCTGGACTGAGACAGTTTCCAGTTCCCTGCACTGGGATTCTGCAACATGCTTAGAAAAGAATGACTTTGTCTAGTTTTAAGGATGGCAAACCAGTTTGGTGGCCTACTCAAAAACACACAGAGTAAGACATGGAGCCTACATAGAACTAGCCAGGACTTGGAGTTCCCTGCTAATGTGATCCAGCTCTGTGCTAGGCAGTCTAAGGGATGCTGCAGCTTAGAGTGGTCCATGTTATGGTTGCTACTGATAGCTTCATTTGGTTCTTGACATCTAAGGGATGCAGAAGACCTGGGATGGAGAGTGGATGGTAGAGGGTGGGGAAGCAGGCAGCCTTTTGAAAATTTCCTTACGTTCTGAGGTTTTGAAAGGAAACCACATTAGTGGACACTAAAGCTGTTGCAGCCAGAAGTCATTTTACAGATTTCAGCCTTTTGGCTGGTTAGGGATGTTCCCCAGAAAGCAAACTCAAAGGTTAAAGCACTCACTCCTCACCTCCACTGATAAGGTGTAAATACATGCACAGGAGGGTGTAAGGAAGAATAAAGGAGACAGGGACACTGTAAAAAGGTAACCGTCCTGGCAGGAAGCAAGATATTCTAGAGAGACTCTGTGTCCCTCCCTTTTGCTATCACACTGTTGAAACAATGGTGCCTTGGAAATTGGAATTTCTCCAGGAATTTCATGCTGGGTGGAGAAGTTTGAAGCCTGGTGCAGCCAGAAGAGGAACTAGTCTCCATGAAGGGACTTCACACACTTCTGACAAGTTGGCAGACCACCTTACAGATAAGACTGAACTGAGATAGTGAAGCTGATGGACAAGCAGTTCAAACCTCTGGCCCTCTATTTGAATGTGAACCGCATGGTGGGATTCCCCAAAGATAGACTTGAGGAGTCATAGAATCTCTTTGTTTCTCTTTCCCAATGTGGTCAACTAAATGAATCTCATTTGTCTGCTTTTCAATATTAAAGTAATAGGTGAGGGCTCTGACCATGAGGACCAGTAGTAGAAACAGTGTAGAATGTCTACTGGCTGCTGCCTCAAGACAAACCACAGAGCAGAAGGCAGGCACATGTGTCTGCAGGGCACACCACGTTTCTCCTGAAAAGCTACTGAACTGAAAGACCACAGGGGTGCTTCTCAAATGAGGGAAGGACAGAGAGGCTTGTGCCCAGTTAACTGTTTCCATTCTCACGAGTAAAGGTTTGCCCAGTGGGAGGATCCACTGCTCAGCCTCGGCAAGAATGTGCACATTTCCTGTGAGTTGGAAGAACAAAAATCTCATACATACCCATGTGAATGATAGTAAATGTGAGAATTTGGCTTTATTCTTCTCTGTAAAATAAGCTATTCAGGGATGGACACCCAACTGCAAAATACAGAGACACTTGGCAGCCTGGTTATTTAAGTCATTGGTGGTCTTCAAACCTGGGGAAAGTTTATACAATGAAAAGCAGCAAGAGCTACATATAAGGCCTTTCCTCTTTGGAGATCTTGTTTACCTCTCCGCTGTCTCCATTGGGCTCCATGGCCACCTTTATCCTGTATCTCGCATCTATACGTATAAGGGTTCTGCCTGAGGTCATTGTGACATTTCATCCATTTATTTGCTTGTTGCCAACAAGTGTCATGTTTTTATTACTATGTCTTTAAAGCTTATTGTAGTAGACCACAGAGCCAATCCCCCTGTATTTCTTTTGCAGAGTTGACTTAGCTTTTCATAAACAATTAAAATTGGATTATTTTGCTGTATGCTTCTTAGAAGTTCACTTTTTCCTACCTGTATATGTGTCTGAAATTTGACAAGGGTCTTTTAAAATTATACAGCAGCATTCAAAGAATTAATATCCTCAAAACATTAGTTACCATGTCCAGGACTGTGACTTATTCAGGTTTCTGGTTTTCAAAATTAAGTTGTATTTTTCTGAACAGCTTTGTCAGGAGAATTTTCACCCTAGATGGAGAGAACTAAGCAATGTCCATCTCCTCTTAAGATTCCAATGATAAACAAAAACTTGTTCTGGGTAAACAATGGATTTATTAGAATTACTTACAGAGCAATGGGTGAGGTCTTCTGGACAGAAGCATGCATGACCTTAAAGTTGTCACACAGGAAGCTCTGTACCCTTCATGGAGGAGGACTTGCAAGTGGCTACACAGATCCCCCCTTTCCTCAACAGCCTGTACACTATCCCTTCCCCAGTTTCTCAAGGCCACAAAACCACATACAATTAAGGCAAAATTGCACATAACTGGTTGAGAGGTAAGACTCACCTGGTCCTCTCTGATGAGGGAAGGCAAACAGTCAATAAGCACAGCAACAGTGATATTTTGTGAGCAGGCATAGATAACCTCATGAAAATAGTCTCAGTTTGACTCAGAGGATAGTCATGTACAAGACTCTCTTACTCACAACTTGTGAATTTTTGATGCTTCACAAATATTGCTGAAGTTGTGAATGGTTTCTTTTTGTTATATTTTCTTGTCCATTGTTATTCAGCTTGAAACTGTTGGAATTTGACATTACTGGAATATCTTATGCTCCTGTTGGAATTTGTTGAATTTTCTTCGACTATATCATACTTAATAAATTTACTTTTTCTTCTTGAACTTCTTTCTTCCTCTTTATCCAGCCATGACAATGATCAACCAATAGGATTTTATTTTTAAAAATGGCCCAAATGTATAAGGAAGATGGCACTATATAAACCTTCTTAAATAAATAACATTTAATTAAGTATTTAAATACAAATATTGAAAATGTAAATAATCTAGCATGACAGATGTGACAGAACAAGACAGTAGAAGTATCACATAAATTCCAGCAACAATAAAGCCTTTAATGGCTCTTGGTTTCTTAATATAAGTGCATGATAAGACCCCATTGCTGAAGACATCACAAACTTAGGTCAGAGGACATGGAGAAATTAAGTTAGTAATGACCAGTAATCTATCTCTCTGTTGCTTAGCTTTCATAGTACCAGAAGGTGATGTTGGGAGAAAATAGTCTGAAATACATGACCTGTAATAAGGATGAGTGGCGCCTGCGGGCATAATGATGGCCTAAATGTAATGGGGATAGCCAACAGCTTCCTGATTGGATTTAAGGCTCACTCCACAGGAGGAGGTGCACCCCTAGTACTGTACATCTTATCTTATCGAGAACTTACGCTTAGAGAGCTCACGGGCCGCAGGGATGAACCTTCTACTATTATTTTGGTAAGTAGACTCCCCTCTAAACCCATATCTCTATACTCATAGGTGAGCACAGCTCTCAGATTTCGTAGTAGACAGTGGTTAAGGCAGAAACTCAAAACTGTTTGATGTTCAGAGAGTGAGTATCTGTGAGGAGCATCTATATCACACCAGCCTTCCTTTGAGGCTCAGAGATCATTGCGTACGTGTGTGTGTGTGTGTGTGTGTGTGTGTGTGTGTGTGTTTGTGATTGTAAGAGCAAGAGACCAGGGAAGACTGAAGCAAAACAATGTCTTCTGACATGACCTAGACATTGCAGTCATGAGCTCACAGCAGCTATAGTTGCCTCTACTAGACTCGCACAAGTTGAAGCCCGCAAACATCCCATCACTGAAGGGAGAAGGGCTCACAGGCCCTGACCCCCAGCTAAGGAGCTACTAATGGCTTCTGGGAGAAGAAAGGTCAGTTTTCTCTATACCTATGGCCCCTAATAGATTGACCATGCTCCAGTGCTGGTCCCATATCCACTGAGTATGCAGACACAAATTAAACTAGGCGACATTTTAATTTTAAAGGACATGGAACTTGAAAGAGGTGGATGCTTGTCTGAGAGGAGTTGGGGGAGATGAAGACTGGATATAGAAACAAAATGAAGAGAAAGACATTCTAAAGGCAGCAAGAAAATAGATAACGTTTCCATGCAAAGACGAAAGAAAGGCAAGAGCTGTAGCCACCTTCTTTCTCATCAGGAATTAACCAAGCTTAAAGAAAACAGAAAAATGGTTTCGAAGAATCGAAAGAAAAATCAGGCAAACCCAAATTCTACCCACAGTGAAAATGGTTGGGGGAATGGGGGAAAGCAGGGGTCTGCCCGCCAGCTGTCCGTCTCCCTGTTCGTGGACAAATGAAGGCAGAAGAAATCACCTTAGACAAAGAAAAGATGAAAGATGTACCGTCAATAGTATTGAAGAAATCATTTTAAGGAAAAAAAGAATAAGCTAAAAGATGAGTGTGGACAAAGAAAAATGAGAACCATGGCTGAACTAATAAAAAGAAAATTAAATATAGTGACTATCATCTTAAGATCCATAGCTTTAAATGATCACCAAGTATCTAAAGCAAAAATCTTACATGTGTTGCAAGGTTTATAAATAGAAACAGAACTAATAATGACAACAGTATAAATGACATAAGTTTGAATATATATATATATATATCCACACACTATATATCCATATTATATATTCATATATTATACACACACATATATATACATACATATATATATATTTACATGCATACATATACTTGCTTCACCAGAAGAGTTAAGAATGATTGGGAATCTTATAATGTCCTAAATGTCAAGGATATGATTGGAAATCACTCATTTTGACTTGAACCCAGAAAAAAAAATAAAAACTCAACTAAATAAAAAAAGAAAAGAAAGAAAATTAACATCTGGCAGCACTGACACAACACAGATGTTGAAATGGAGCAGCAAGGAGTTCGCCCAGCCATCATAAACTATTTCAACAGGCAATTACAACACTACAAAGTCTCTGTAAAAAAATAGGAGAAAAACAAAGGAAGAAAGGAGAAACAAGAGGAAACCTTAGAACTAAACTCTATAACTGAAATTGCAAACCATGGATGGGTTCGGTAACAAAGTGGGGAGAGCGGAAGATAGAATCATAAAACTTAATGACAGAACGCTACAACCTCCCAATTCTAGCACAGAGAGAACACTTTTGTTTTGAAAATCCAGCAACAGAGCCTTAGGGATCCGTGGTGTTGCCAATATGCCAACAAAAGACCTAGAATTTCTGTGATGATCTTGCCAGAAGAAGAGAAAAAAATGAGGGTAGGGATGAAAAACATATTCTACTCAAGCAAGTAGAAAAAAAAAAAAACTAATAATTTCCCAAATTAGACAAAGATATAAACCTAAAAATTCAGAACCCTAGGTGACTAGCCAACAATAGAATCCTGAAGAAAATGGTATCAACACGCAGCGCAGTAGACTTTGTCAAGCCAGAACAGACAAGTGAAACCTTGAAATCACCCTTCACCTGTAAAACAAAAACAAATAAACAACAACAACAATCAGTTGCCCCAGCACACATCTCCCATCAGAAACCAGGAGCAAGATGCACAGGGAAAAACCAAGTCGACCCTGAGTCATACAGCCAGCAAAAGTAGCCTTCAAGAATGAAGAGGAACTCAATATGTTTTCAAAGGAAAAGAAGAAAAGGGAGTGGTTAATGGAGGTTCTTGACCTTGAAAGGGCTCTTTGGGGTGTCCTCGGGAATCTTGAGAAGGACAAAAAATAATAAAACAAAAAACCAGAAAAACAACAATATATACATAAAGGTCTTAATTCCCTTTTCTGACATACATTTTGTTTGGAAACAGAATTTAGCATTTTCTGAAGTGTTCAATGTATGGGAAAACGTAGTTAGGCCTATCCTGCTATAAAACCTCAGCAGAAAGGAACATCTTTACACATCAGGGTTTGTTTATATGCAATGCAGATATGCTGGAGCATTGTTGGCTTGTGCCTAGTGCTTAGAAGAACCATGGAACTCTAGATAATGAGATACCCCTTAAAAACTATTCGTACATGGAAGTCTAATTCTAAAACCTTTCAAATAAACCACAGATAGGCAATTTAAAAGGGGGAGTACACAGAAAACAAAAAATAAATGGCAGACTTAAGCCTTAACATACTAATCGTTTCAATTAGGGTAATCATTGCAATTGATTGGCAGAGTGAATGATCGATGTATTAATGGTCATTCTTTTATTGCCCCTTGTGTTTGACAAAGAGACAGGAGAATAGGTAGGTGTGTTTTTACTTATACAGCACCAAATATAACTACTAAAATTTTCTTTCTTTGTATGTAGGAAGAAGTTGTTGTTGTTGTTGTTGTTGTTATTGATGATGATGATGATGATGATGATGATGGTGATGATGATGATGGTTTGTTTCTCTCTTTGCATTAGTCATGGCCAAATGAGCATTAGTTTGGTTCTACCGAAGTGTTCTGATCTTAAACAAACATGAAAAAAACCCTCTGATTTGCTTTCTATTTGGTGATTTATTCAGACATGCGGTGAGAAGCCTGCTCCTCAGTGTCCTCAGTGTCATATCTGTTCTACACCTTGCAGGGATGAGGTGAATGTCACAGGTTCGTGAGCTCCCTCTTCAGTGATACAGTGAGCATGATGGCAGATGAGGTATCTTTGTTGTGACAATGATGTCATTCATCCAGGGATCAGACATGCAGAATATTCTCTCACAGCCACAGATTCATCAGCATCATATTTCTTTCTTCTTCTTACCTAGATGTGGAAGCAAGACAGGAGCTCTAAGATGGTAGCAAGAACACAGCATTAGTGCCCCTGTGTAGACTTTACAATTGGTTCAAAATGTGACTTTTTCCCCTAGAGCTTGGTACTCTTCAATGCTGTCTAAAATGTAATGGGTTTTTGCAATAAATGGCAGGCTAATAGTGGCTACCTCTACTGTAGAAGACGGGTGGTGTCTGGAATAAACTGCTGGCCAGACAGTGTGAACAACAGAACAAGGAGGGTGCAGCAGCAGCAGAGATAACGCAGGAGCTCCTGGCTCGTGCCTAGAGCCACTGCTTTAAGAGTGAAATGAGAAACAGCATTAGAATACATCAGTAATTTCATATATCGGTAATGCATTAGAGCATTCCAGTAATAACTTCATATACCTGTAACAAGAAGTAAAATGGTAATAAAACATCAGGGTTAATCAGCTTTGACTCACTGTGAGAAAATCTCAAATATAAAACTTCAAAGAAGAAAAGCTAATTTTAACTTACTAGTTTCAGAGGGTTCCATCCATGATCAGTTGGTTCTGTTGCATTCTGGATCTTCAAGAGGCCGAACATCTTAATGGGAATAGGTCATGATGGATGGAATGCTCACTCCATGTTGGCTGAGAAGCAGAAAAAGAGAGAAGCAGTTAGAGGACCTCTTCAAGGACTTCATCCGCTCTTCAAGGACTCACCCCAGTGGGCCTGTTTCCTTCCACAGGGCCCCACTTCTGGCAGGTTCCATCTCTTCCCAGTAGCACCAAGACAAGCGACCAAGATTTTAGCAAATGAGACTTTGGTCTTCCAGTTTGTAAAGCGTCTCAAAGCGAAGTGTGATAAATTGCAAATAGAGTTGAAGAAATAGCTGTTGATGTATCCAGAAGTCACACTGACTCCATGTTAATGTGACTCATTTTTAAAAAGTTGTAAGTTGAATAGAAATTCAGCTACATGCTTGCTCTATGAATAAAAGTCTATTTTGAAGATATAATGCTAAGTTTTTAAAAATGACATTTTTTTCTGATATGGCACATAAAACATGACTACGGACATATGCAATCAGAATATAAAAACAGACACAGTAGGTGGGTAGTTACCTAACTCAAGATGGTTGTTTCTAAGGGGGCATTAGGAAGTCTGCAGCATGGTGTCAAGGAAAGGTGCGACTTCACAAACTTCTGTATAGTTCATTTGCATAAAATCCAGGGAGAAACGATTATTAACTTTTTCATTTTTGTATTCTATAGCATATGATTGTGCTTAACAAAAGGACAAAGGAGAGAGAAACAAGCTTTAGGTACAAGCAGGGAGCTACACGGAGGCCGCTGGATTCCACCCATACAAGAGCTGCGGGGAACAGTAGTAACCTCAGTGGTGGTTCTCACTGCCTCAGAAGCCGGTTAGAGTCTCACCTTAAATGTTCATAACTCTGCCCTTTGATTGCCCTGGGATTTGATTTTTTAAAGACTGGGCTGTGTTTAAAGGAACACTGAGCTAACTAGGAATAAGGCATGCAAGGTAAACAGACAGACAGACAAACACACCAATCCCCACAGAAGGTCTAAGAATCCCGCCTGGTTCAAACTCCGGTTCCAATGTGTGAGACCACAGTAATGTTTGTGTGGCTTCCATGAAAGAGTTTCACTGCTGTGGAAACTCAAAGGCTCTTTCAAGGTGGCCCTGACATGGGAAACACAGCATTATTAGTTGTTCTCAGGGTGACATGCTGATCAGGTGTCACGTGTGTAATGTGCTTCTTCTTCATTCCTGCCATGACCATGAATTTGAAGCAGTAAGGGGTGTGCTGAGCCAGGATAGGCTGGCTTTGATTCAACTGACTTCTTTTTCATTCAGAATCTCGAGATTTATGGCTTGGAAGAAATCCAGGCAGAGCAAGACTGGCATTTGTTTGGCTGGAACAGAATAGCTTATATTAATGAGGAATAGTTTTTGTTTTAAGTCAACTACTGAGCAAGCCACTGCCTTTCTTTGTTTCTAAAAAACAGTGCAGGTGGAAAGCATATGTAAATGAGGCTTGTCTGCAAACCCCTGCCTGCACTTAAGCCAACGTTCCCTGCTTGAGTGGGTTTTTAGAATCACATTATAGCCTATTCATTATTTTAATATTGAAGGCTAACTTCTCACAGACTCATCCTCTTGGGACATCCTGACCACCAGCTGTGAAAGCCAGGCAGATTCAAAGGCTCTGAGAACTGCTAAGGACGGACCTAATGGTGTTTGGCAAGGCATGAGAATGCCATCCATCTGTCTGCTGAGGGTGAGGGAATCAGAAAGTGGGCTCAGTGTAGATAAACTCTGGGATGCAGGAACACTCAGCAGTCGCCTCTCTACTATGTGCATCCTGAGACACACACATACTTGGGCATGTGTACCCACACACACATACGTCACACTTGTTCACGGGCACCAGGTGTTCCATCGTAAGACAGAATTACATGTCTCTGCCCTGTTCTTTTTTTCCTCCTTAAATGTAGATAGATGAAATCAACTTGTAGAAATTCTTTCTAAGTGAAACCTGTTCAGTTCCACTTGTAGCTTTCAATGTCACAATATTGATGGTTTATATGATGAAATCAAACTCATGAGATATTTGCGCATGTTTGAAGGAAGGTAAGGACTCTCTGTTGTCCTCAGAAGCAAGGGGATGAATACACACCTTCCCCACTTTGTTCATGGTGATAATACAATGTCCATTTTTGACTGAGGCTATCCATGATGGGGAAAAAAAAAAAGCTTATAATGTGAGCTAATCCAAAGCAACAGTCAATTTTGAGTAATTTATCCTCAGGGATGCATGAAAAGACATTTGGTTTTTTGTTTGGTTGGTTGGTTGGTTTTTTCGGTTTTTCGAGACAGGGTTTCTCTGTGTAGCCCTGGCTGTCCTGGAACTCACTCTGTAGACCTGGCTGGCCTCAAACTCAGAAATCCGCCTTCCTCTGACTCCAGAGTGCTGGGATTAAAGGTGTGCACCACCACTGCCCAGCATGAAAAGACATTTGTATCGATGCATTTTGGTCTTTGTCTATGTAAGAATGTGCAGGAAACAACTATTGTAACCACTATTTTGTGATCTAGAAAGTCTCATTTTTTTCAAGGCTTTGTTTGGCCTGATTTCTCCTCTTGCACTCTCCCTGTTTCTACAGATGACTTCTTTCTAGAAAGAAATGGACCCTAGAATCAACGTTTCTCACTGTAGCTAGCCTGTCACAGTGTGGAGTGACAGCAGAGCCCATACACTTCTATGCTCTCAGTCCCACAAAGGCCACAAAGGAACAGAGGCAGGATCCATGACGGATGACTAAGCCGTGTCGGGAGGAAGGTGCTGGTGCCACTCCCAGCCATACATCATGCTGTCAATCTGTGACTTTCCAGGATTCTTTGAAACTTGTGCTATTTTTAGTAGCTGGAATTTAATATGTGTCACTTGTGGATATAAATTTCTATATCATGTCCGGGATATACAACATCACACACCACGCAAGACACTAGGAGCTGGGCAAAATGAAGACAGGGATTTCTACTAAGTAACTGGCCTTTGTTATCTTGAACCTGCAGAACAAGGGCAAATGCCTTACGCTGGTATTCTTGACATCCTATTATCTTAATCTACACTAATTATCCAGTTCCACCATCCACCTTCTGGGAGACCATTCAAAGGATCCTTTTCCCAAAGTTCCGCATCTCTGCTGGGCTGTCTGTGACCTTGAGAAAGCTAGTTCCTCTCATTTACATACATACATCCTTGTATCAATACCTAAGTGTTAAGACCTGGGTGTTTGTCTCCCTTATGTCAAATTCAGACTCTGCTGAGTGGGAGAAGAGGAGCTAGGAGAGGGGAAGAAGAGGAATTCCAAATGTTCTGCCTCTAGTAGAACGGGCATTGCCCATCATCCTGGAGATGACGCAAACAACAACAACAACAAAAAATGCGCAAACATTGTGGCATGCTCAAGTAGTACAACTGTGAAAATGAGTGAAGGCCACTGTGGCCTGACCGGGAGGCTCTGCAAGGTGCTTTGGTATGTCAGATACAGACAGGACAGGTAACATCTGAATGGCAAATGTGCACCTGTGGAAGCCAGGGTGGGGGTGGGAGAGCACTCAAGAAGCCAAAACTACAGCTGCTTGCTGACAGTATTCTAAGATGGTGGATGAGGTAACGGGTAGGTGGCTAACGTTTTAGGAGTTTGGTGATAATCGTTTCCCACTTCCTGACTCATAAACCTTACTAAGATGTTACTTTTTTTCCCCTAATATTAAAGAGGAACTATCATTCCTTGGAGTGATTCCAATCATGTCAACTTGACGTATATATTATACATAGACACACAGGGAGAATTCTGGCTGGACCTGATGGCACAGACCTGTAATTGCTGATACTTCAGAGGCCAGAGCAAGGTTACAAGTTCAAAGTCTACTTGGGCTAAGAGTGAATTTAGATCTAGTCTGGAGTGGAAGAATCTTGTCTAAAAAGAGAAAGGAGAAAGAGGGCCAGGAGTGTAGTTCAATGGTAGAACACTTGCGTAGCATAACAAGACTCTATGTTTAATCCCCATCTCACACACACACACACACACACACACACACACACACACACACACACACTTATCTCTGATCTTTCATGAAAACTTCCCTGGTAAAACTGTCGTGATTTACCATATTCATGCACACTGGTGAGGGAGAGGGAGGAGAGAGGAGAGAATGAAGTGGAGGAAAGAGAGAGGGTAAGGGAGGGCAGACAGAGAAGGGAAAGGGGGAGGGGAGGGGAGAAGGGGGTAGTATTGAGAAACAGAAGGAGGGGGATGGGAAGGGGAGGAAGAGAAGGAAGGAAGGATGGATGGACAGGAGAAGGGAGGATCCAAGAGAGAAGGAAGAAAGAGAAGGAACAGAGCCTCAGCCTGAAAAGGTTTTTGGACTGAAATTTTTGATAATTCTATTACCGTCTCTCCTTTTGAACAAAACCCCAATGTTTCCTGGCCTACTTTGCCACTGTTCCTTGGAGTCCCTAAGTGATGTAGAAAAAAGTACCCAGCAGTCCACTCAATTCACAATTGTAATGAGTAAACCTGCCAGTTCAAGGGACACCATGAACTATGCTTTCCCCAGACCTGAAGAAACCTCTCACTCATCTTGATAAATACCTACATTTAATTGGGTCATTTTCTTATTAAACTATTTGCATGCTTTAGTCTTCCTTGCCACAGAGCCTGAGTGGAAACTGCCTGGCATTGAAGTTGGAGCACAGGCTGGGCACAGCTTAGGGTGCTCTGCCCTCACCACCCTCGAGGCAGGACCATGACAGTACACATGGTGATACCTCTAGCCTTGTGTTCTTTCTGATCTGAGTGTCTCTCACGTGGCCTTTCTCAGGTCAGCAGAGAACTAAGCTTGCTGACTTTTGGATACAAATCCTACAGTGAGGCAGGAGCTCAGAGCTAGTGGCCTACAAGCAGAATTCTTCCTCTAGACACACCATAATCAACGTTGAAGCTAAAGGTCATTTGCTTTGGTGCGTTGGTGCTCAGGTGCGGCCTGAATGCCTTAGCCTTCACATCACACGCTTACGCAGATGCAGGAAGATACCATCACATCCTTCAAAAGTCTCTCTGGCTATTGAAGTGGCTTAAGATCCTCAGGGTTAACAAGGCTCCTAGGGAGAATCTTCTATCTAAGCTATGGGGAACATAGACATCAAAGCAGGTGAGTTTAGGACTCTGGGAATGTCTCTGTGGGTGGAGCACCATTGGAGAGATTTGACCCTGTCCAGACACACAACAATGTACACTTATCCACAAAGAGAATAGGATTGGCTTAACACTAAACAGCAAACTGCTTAGCAAGAATTTAGATTGGGCTTTGGGATGTGTCTTAGGGAAGTTTCAGGATGAACATCCCTTGCCACAACCCCTGGCAGCAGAACTATCTTGGCTTTAAGATTTTTTTTCAAGCTTTGGTATATACAGTTCACTTATGCTTCATATACTCCTTAGGCACACAGCCTAAAGGTAAGTTTTTGCAATGTCTCTAGCATGGGTTATAGTTTGATTATGAAATATCCCTGTCAGGATGCTGAGCTGGTGGCACTGTCTTGAGAAGTGGTGTAACTTCAGGAGGTAAGGCCCAGCTAGTAAGTGGGTCACTGTGAGTGTACCTTTGACAGCTATTCCTGGTCCACAGTCTTTTCCTAGATCTCTGCTTCCTGTGATCATGAAGTCAGGAAAGGTCTCTGGACCATGACTAAGCCCTCTGAAACCAAGTTCCCAAGAAGATCCTTTCTCCCTTGTCTTCATGATGCTAGGCCATTTATCACGGTAACAAATATCACAATGCTCATTCATACATTTTAGCTGAAACTTCTCACCTGGAGTCAGTTACTTATACAGTGCTTGAAACATTCAGAAATTAGGAGCATTTCAAGCTTTGGATTTGTGGGTTGAGTGTCTCTCTGTCTATTACTTTCTTTCTTTCTTTCTCCTTCTTCCTCTTCCCCTCCACCCTCTTGTCCTCACTGATGTGTGTGTGTGTGTGTGTGTGTGTGTGTGTGTGTGATGAATGTATGTTATGATTTTATTATGACCTGTTTTACTCAAATGTGTTGGCCTCTCCAATGTAAAGGCCCTTTGAGTTGAAAGAAACAAATCAGCCAGAGGTGAACTTGAGAAGACAATGAATTCACCCCACATGCTTTCAAGGTCTTAAGCAAATGACTGGCCTGGCCCTGCCTGGGGCCCTGGGTGGCATTCATTCTGCTTCCTTCAGAAACCAACTCAGGCAGTACCCACACATCAGAGGGTATCCTACGCCTCCTGAATTGGCCTTAACCCTTATAGGATCATAAGGAGATATATTAATGGGGGAATCTGGAAACATCTGGTGAAATGTCAAGCATTTAGCAGTGGTCTTTTTATACCAGAAAGGTCCGCTATCATGAAAAGAGAAAAAGTTCCTCCCACTGGCATCGAGCCATCCTGTCCCTCCCACAGTGAGGTTCCTGGATACACCCTTACGATCTCAGATTAAAAGGTCCTGGAGCTTTTGTGGCTGCCTGGATAATCCTTTGCCACACAGACTATTGTCCCACTTGAATTCACCATAAATACAGTATAAGCTCCTTCCATGAGCTCCTTAATTTCCGCGAAGGCTGAAAAACTCCTTGGTAACTGAGGCCACTTCCCATCCATGCAGAGGATTTGCAAGGCTGTTCCCTACCCCCATTTCAGCCACACAAAAACCTCTCTCTCTCTCTCTCTCTCTCTCTCTCTCTCTCTCTCTCTCTCTCTCTCTCGGATTACACGGCAGGCAGAGAAAGCACAGCAAAAGCACATGATATTTAACTTGAGAATCCTGTGATCTAGACACTAGGAGTCTGGCTAATTGACCAAGAGTTGAACTACCACAGAGAGAAGACCTGCTCTTCTATGAGACAGTGTCAAAGCTGCTTCCTGAAAATGCTCTGAAGTCCCCAAGCCCCCAAATGTATCTGGGCTCATTAGTTAAAAAACAAATGTTCAGACAAACCCTTGACCACAGCTCATTGCCTTTTGCCAAATATTTATAAGGCTTTTAATTTTTTCTTCTGGTAAAGTTTATTTTTATTTGTAATAGATTATTAAGTTTTTAAAATGTAGTTAGCTGACACCTAGAACAAAAATATACATACTAATGAGCACTATGCAATATTTCCGTATGCATATATGTTTCATAGCATTTAAAGCAGACAAAACATATCTCTTCAACCATTTGGTATTTCTTTTCTTTTATCCCATGTGTAAATGATGTACTTGTGGATGAGCACATGGCATGTTGTACATACGGAGGTCAGAGAATAACTTTGTCAATTAGATTCTCTCCTTCCACATTCATGTGTGTTCCAGGGACTTAATTCAGGTTGTCATGCTTACTAAGCAAGCATTTAATCTACTGAGCTGCCACAATGCACTCATTTGTCCTTCCTTATGACAAAGACTTTACAATTCCTTTCTTCTAGCTTCTTGAAGTGGACCACACGTATCTTTTACCCAGTCACTCTACTGTGCTGTGACACCCCCAAAGCATCTTGCTCCTGTGTAACTCTAACATGTCATCCAGTGGCTAACCACTCTCCTCCCCCACCCTCCCATTCCCTCCTTACTCCCTCCCTCAGTCTCTGGAAACTGAAGCTCCACTCATCTTCCAGGAAAGCATTTCTTTAGATTTCACACAGGAGTGAGCTGGGTTGGTACTCTCTCTTCTATACCTGGCTTAGTTTGCTTTGATGATTATCAGTTCTGCCCAAGTCACAAATGTCTTAGGGGAGGTGCTTTCTTTATTGTTTATATTGTCTACTTCACAAGATCTAGAATCACCTAAGAAACAAACTTCAAGACTTATCTATGACGTTGTTTCTAGATTGGATTGAGGAAGAGCCCAACCTTGCGTGTAGGTTGGAGTTCCAAACTGAATAATCAGGAGAAAGAAAGCTGGGAACCAGCATTCCTCTGTGTTCTTCCTGATTGTGGACACTGTTACAGGCTATTTGATTATTGTACACAGAAAACCTAATTCTGGAAAGTTCCCTCCTACTTTAAGGCAAGTTTCCTATGGTCTTTGCTTTTTGACACATGGCCACGAGCTACCCCACCGTAAAAGTAAAATGGTTTGGTCCCTACAGACTTGGTTTGGAGCCCATCTCATCCCCCATGACAGAGATGTGGTTCAGCCTGCCAAGGGTCAAGGGGAGTAGGTAAAGATTTCTTTTTTAGCAGTTGGAACTTTGATAGAGTTTGTTTTCTCTCTCTCTCTCTCTCTCTCTCTCTCTCTCTCTCTCTCTCTCTCTCTCTCTCTCCCTCTCCTCTTAACTTGAAGAGTCTTTATGGATAGAGCTCCAAGTAAGAGATAGAGATTTTCTGTTTGGGCTTGCAGGACAACCAAGAAGCAGCTGGCCAGGTAGAACAGTATTCTAGGAAAGAGAACTAACGAGCCTTCTTGGGTTTGGAGGAGCTCAAGAGGAAGGTAGACTAGCTCTGTAGAATGGCACCGATAGAAAGAGATTCCTAAAGAGCTGGCAGCTTTGTTGGTGAGTCAGGCTTGTTAATAGATACTTTGTATACAGTTACAAAAATAGTTTCCTCTCTGAGCTAGCAGGTTTTTACCTCAGTTTACAGTTTACGCCTCATGTCTTTATTTGTATAAATATTAGATAATTTCAATGGTTACAGGATAAAAAAGGGGTAGTCACCTCAAACCCTGCTGACAAGCTTGCTCTACCGTGATAGAATGTACCATTGACCTATTTGTCAAAAATAAAACGTTTTCCTCTTTAGGTTACTCAGGTCAAGTAAACACCGGTCGCACCAAGGAGAAAAGTATTTAATACAATCGCACCAAGGAGAAAAGTAATTAATACAAAGGATAAATAGTATCTTTTCTTGTCTGAATGAGCGATGCCCCCTATTCTCAAGTATTTGAACACCGGATCTCCAGGTAGTGGTACTACCTGGGAATGTTTCCTTGCTGGAGGAGGTATGTTTCTAGAGGCTAGCTTTAATGGTTATAGCCTCATCTGACTTCCTGCTAGTTATCTCTGCTGCCTCTGTGTAGACTAAAAGTGACCAGCCAGCTTCCTGCTCCTCTTGCCACGCCATATCCACCATTATGGATTCTAGCCTTCTGGTCTGTAATCCAAGACAAATTCTTCCTTAAATCGCTCTTGATTCTGGTATTTTATCACAGTAACAGTAAAGTAAAATATCTTACTGTATCTTTGCACATTGCCTTTCTCGCTCCCCAGATGATGGGCACATGAGTTGTTTTTAATTCTTCCCCGTGATGAACAGTGTTGGGATGCCTTGGGAGGGCTGGGATCTGCACTCCTGCATTTCTTTGGTTTGCATATCCAAATTGAAGATGGGAGGATTACATGGTAATTCTAGTTTTAATTTTTTGAGGTGCCTCCGTATCATTTTCTGTAAGGAATCATCTAATTTACATTCTTTTGGAGCAGCCCCAACATCAAGATTCTGACCTCAGTGATGCCTAGACTAGTCTAGCCCATCCTCACATAGTGGCTGAGCAGGTAAGTACTCTAGCAGAAAGCTAGAAGTCCCAGGCAAATCTTTCTCCTATCAGCATGCATAAGTGGTACCAAAGTACGTATCAGTGGGGGAATAGTTGTGATGTTCTATAGGACAGTGGGTAAATCCACCCCACAAGAACTTATTCTAACTTTCAAAGAGTTTGAAGATAAAACACAGAAATGAAGATCTTTGAGGAGACAGAAATGTAAATGGCCTGATTTAATACTTATACACTGTATGCAAGTGTTAAATTATAACACATTCCGTAAGTAAAAATATTATGCCAATTTAAATTTTTTAAAATTAAACGTGAGAATCCAGCTTTCTTGTTCTTTTGTGCTGACTACCAAGCAGAGTGACAAGCCCAGACTACTTTTGATGTGATTGATTCCATAGCAGTCTATTCTTTCTTCTGTGCCAAGTCGGACCACCCTAGAGAATGGACCCTAAGAGGATTAAAGTCCCAGCATGCTGAAATGCTGATGTTGAAAATAAGCAGTTGCTAGAGAGAGGGAAACAGCTCAGGGGATCCCAGGTGGGGAGGGTACCACTTCATCCTTCTCCACCCCAGACCCCAAACCTGATGATGGCAGGTTAGAAAGCAAAGGGCTGAGTTTTAAGAATAGTTCCAAACATCCTGCCGTTACCAGCCTCCTCACTTCCCCCCTTTGCCCTAATACAGTAACTAGAGAGAACATCTTTTTCTATAGTGGCATAGTTCAAAGTCATCTTAAAATGGGATTATATATGTACATACCTTCAATCTGTTGATGTCTATTTTTAAGTCCAAAATAAAGCTAAATTCCACAACATGCAAAATTAGAGAGAATTAAATGAAGCCTGTATACATCTTGGATCTGTAGAGATTTCATATCCATCTCTGGTTCAAAGAGAGATTTTAAATAGAAAGCAATTTTTATACTAAGAAAAACAATGAACCGGAAAGCTAAGTATGACAGAATTTGTATTAAGCTATTAATAGTTTAGCCTTTATCCCTAGTGGTTACTTTATAACAGTGTCAATATGTGGCTATAATTTCAGTCAAAATGCAGCATCTAGCAACAAGATAGGAAAAGTGTATAATATTTTTAAACGAGTAATAAAAGTCAGTTCCATCATAGTTGAACTTCACAAATCTTCCTGATTGGGACACAGATCCTGAATCAAAGCAGAGACCTCAGCTCTTGGCACGTGCTTAATGAGTTTAGACCCCTCCCCCATCACTTTGTTCTCCTGACAGCTGCCCACATCTGGAACCCATCAAACAACCCCATCCTTGAGGTAGGTTCATAATGTCCTTCAAATTCTTGATCAATTAGGAAGTGACGGTGAAGAATGTTTGGAATAAAAAAGGAATGGGAAATGATCAGAGAAAAAGACAGGGGTCTCAAATAAAAGTGTCACATTCTTGGTGATCAAGACAAGGAGCCAAAAGCTGCGCCCAGTGTGTATTCCTTTAAGTGTAATGGCTTTTGCAATACGTCTTAAATCAGAGGAAGGTAAGAAATTAGCCTCTATAATAAGCAAGGCCAAGATCTTTGTCAAGGTATAGCCTCAATTCTGCTAGCTTTTGTTTGTTACAAAACTTTAGTTTTGTAATAATACAAATAACTATATACAAAAATACACACAAAATACTTAAATACAAAAAGAATTATATGCAAAAAAATATACAAATACAAATAATACCAAAAACAAAAAACAAGATGGGGCTGGAGAGGTAGTTGACCGGCTAAGAGCACTTGTGTGCAATCAGGACCTGAGTTAAGATCCTAGCACTGTGTCTTGCTAATAAGCAGAGTGTTCTCTTGGCATGCTTGTAACCCCTAGGCTCTGTGGGGAGCCTAAACCAAAAGATTGCTGGGACAATTGGCCACAGCACCCAGCCTAGTGGAAAATATGAGCTCCAGGTTTAGAGAGAGACCCTGCCTCCAAAGAATTAAGGCCCATGCCAGGCATGCTCCTCTGGTGTCAGTAGAAGCTAGCGCAGGCAAGTGTACCCTTCCTTACGTGCATATACAACACCACACACACACACACACACACACACACACACACACATACACATGGGGTCGGGGGACTAAATGAGATCATCCATGTGGGAGTGGGATCTCTTATAGATTAAATAGATTGAATCAAGATGTCCCCAAAGGTTGATGTAAAGACTCAGTCGCCAACCAGTGGTACTACCATGAAGGGACAGAATCTTTAAGAGGTGAAGCTTACTGGGAAGAAATTAGGTGACTGCAGATGTGCCTTTGAAAGTGACATAGTGACCCCACCTTGCCCCTCACACTTATGTTTTCTGATCACCAGGAGGTGAACAGGCATCTTTTACCACATAATATACATACATACATACATATATACATATATGTACAGTGTTGCCATGGCCCAAAGCAACAGAGAGAAACTTCTGAAACTATGAGCTATTTTGTCATAGCAACATGACCCCTAAAGGGAGAAAATCTTTCCCACAGTACCGTGCCTTGTTAAAACCCATGTGACCTGAGAGCCAACACCTCCTGATAGTCAGAGAAAGACTGTCCTGAAATCTACAGGGTGACCTTGAATATGGTGAAGCCATAACCAATTTTGGGAAATTCAAGCCTTATAAAATCGTACTTAGAACCTAGAGTCCGTGTGGGACCTCGAGAGTTGTCTCTGAGGTGGGAGACGGCTCCCTCTTCTCATTTCACACACCATCCACATCAAAGTCTACAAGTGTATGGACACAATTATCTGTAAACCTAGCCAAAAAAAGATAAAAAATATTGATAGCAAGAGTGTGCCTCAGAGACACAGCTGTAGCAATGTAAATGTGAGATGAGCTTAAGCTCCTTCTTCTGACCTATATCATTCTAAATTAACTCCCACATTAATAAGCCAAGGAAAAAATTACATGTCTTAGGCAATAGAGAAATATAGAGGAAAACTGAAATCAACTTAAATACCCTCTCATTTCTAATCCCCAAAGTATAAGTAGAATCTAAATTGACTTTACATGCAGAGCGGACTTTCTCTGTCTACCAAGGAGGTATTTATCCTTACATTATTTAGAAAGAGGCAAATATTGGGACATGGATATATATGATGGTACCCCAATATGAGGTGATATGCTGACTAAAGAGAGATGTCTGCAGTAGTAGGTGTGCCTGGGCCCAACCAGGTCTGTTCTAATTACTTTTCTATTGCTATGGTAATACACCATCACCAAGGAACTTGTAGAAGAAATAGTTTAGAACCTACAGTTTCAGAGGGTTGGATTCCATGACCATCATGGTGGGGAGCATGGCAGCAGGTATGGTGTCAGAGCAGTAACTGAGAACTCATATCTAGCATGAGGCAACAGAGAGCTCAACAGGAATGGTGTGGGCTTTTAAAGCCTCCAACCTCAATAGACCTCCTCCAACAAGGACATACCTAATCCTTCTCAAACAGTTCTACCAAATGGGAACCAAGTGTTCAAATACATAATGGTTTGAAAACTACCACAAGGTCTTTTACACTGCTGAAAATAGTACCCAAATTCTCAGTATCTGCTTTTAGAAGGATTTAGCCCCTGCAAAGAGACTAGACATTGTAATGGAAGAACTAAAGACTTGAGTCCCAATACACGGGTGTTGAATTTAAGATCTATTCGCTTGCTGTGTGACTGACTTAATTTATTTGTGCCTTGGTTTTTCTCACCAGAAAAAAATGGCAATAACAGCAGTGTCACATAATAATAGTGCTGATCTTCTAACTTAGTGAGGATTAAACACTCATGGAGCTTCTAAGAAGTGTCTGAGCTTGTACTGTGTGCCCATGACAAATGTTTGTGTAATAAATAAGTGACCTAGTTAAGCACAAACAAGACATTTTCTAATTGTCTCTTGGCCTGGGTGATAAGAAGGCAGGGTGTTCCTTAGAAGCTGATGACAGAAAAGATGTTAATTGTTCTGGATTTGAAGAGGATAGACGTTGCGTGACAAAACTTTTCCTGGGGAGACACAACACACACACACACACACACACACACCCCTACTCTCCCCAGATAGGAAGCTCACTACAGACCAAAGTACAACTTGGTGATCCGATGAGTTTTATTGGGATTACTTACAGGGATATGACCGAGGGAGCAGAAATGACTCCAAGACAGCTAAAACAGCAATGCTCACTCCAGCATGGGTGACAGCTCACAAACGCTGGTAACCTGGAGCACACTGCACAGCCTGCAGGCAGCTCAACAGGTTGGAGAGTATCCTTTCCAAGCTGCTCTGGTCTAAACCTCCTCCAGGCAGCTAGGTTAGTTTCCGATTCTTCCAGGCAGCTTGTCTGGTCTTAGGGTCTTCTTTGTAGCTTTGCTTTGTCTGAAAATCGTTGAAGCTCAGAAAGACTGAGAGGGATTCCCGGCTTTTTTTTTCCCCCCTGGACCTGAGGATTTCCAGCTTTTATGACTCTGGGAGGGAAGGGACTCCTGAATTTGGTCAGTTTCTAGAACTTCCTGACTTTGAGTTCTTTATCTCCTTGTTTGAAGAGCTTCTCTTCAGGATCCTATGTTTCAATCTCAGAGGAAGCTGATACACAGCAATAGGCAAAGTTATCAGAGACCTTGCATTAGTTACTTTTTTAACTGCTATGATAAAATATTCTAACAGAATCAATTTATGGAAAAAATTAGTTTATATTGACTTATGCTTCCAGAGAGGTAAGAGTCCACCATAATAGCAGGCATAGCAGCAAGAACAGGATACTGAGTTCATATCTTCAAATCCAAGCACCAAACAGTGGCAGTCAACCGAAAGTGGCAGAAGGTTTATAATCCAGAAGTCTACTTCCAATGACATATTCCCTTCACCAAGGGCTGTACCTCTTAAACTTTCCTTGACAGTGATATCAACCGAGGACCAAGTATTCGATTATGCTAACCTATGGTGGACATTCTCATTCAGACCACTATGGGAGGTAGGACTAAATCCTGAGGAGATGAGATTTTAAGAGAAAGAGGCATTTCAGGGAAGGTATCTAGAAGTACAGATGCCAGGGTACCCACTGGATTTGTGAGGGGACACCTGGCACAGGTGGTGCGCCACATGCTTCTTATTGTCTTATCTCAATTCTTTGGGATTGATGGCTGAGCAGGGCCCAAAGCAGGGTGCTCAGGAATGATGAGGGTGGGCAGTGGAAGAGCAGGCCATAATAGCACCTAGCATCTATGTGTTCTCCTTGTAGGGCATATGCCATGGTTAGAGAATGTGGAGGCAACAAAAGACAGCCTGCAGCAGGAGACAACGTGAAGCTTGCTGGGAAACCACACTGCTTCCTTCTGCAGCACCATGGCTATGAGATTAAACAGGGCCATCTCCACCAAGGCAGCAGGACACCAGCACCTCTAGGAGCTCTGTGACCAACCATTCAGAACTCTGCTAAGATGCTTAGGGATTCAGGAGCTGCTGCGATGGTTGGGCTAAAATTATTCTAGCCCTGTTGCGTTATGTCTGCATGCTTCTAAAATAAAAGCTAGTGAAGATCAAATTCTGTAAAGCTGTTCACAAAACCTGAGGCACATGATGTCAACAACTGATTTGAGATTCATGATCCTTTAAACTGCTGTTAACAGAGTCTCCTGTTTCCTGCCTGAGAAGAGAGAGCTAAGAGATGTTAAGTTACTGGCTTAAATCGACTGCGATGGTTAAGAAGTCGATCCCATACTTGACTCCGAATTTTATAACACAGAATCCATGTTCTTTAGTCACACTTCATCCGAGTGTAATGAGATATGGGGTGGCTAGATACACGAATAGGACTAATTAAAGAAGCAAAATGAAACTATAATATCTGAAGTGTAAAGGCAAGGCTTGTCAGAAGTTAAAAAAATAAGCAGAAATTAAAATGATGACGATAGAGTTTTGACAGTTATTGGCAGTGATTTACCATTGTTAGCTCCTATTAAGTTTCCATACGTTCATCTTAAATCACTGTTTCTATAGACACTTTTACTTTGTAGACATAGGTTATAAATGGGTCAGCTGTGACCCATGGGCCCTTTTTTCTCATCTTCATGTCTCATGTTTCATGGAATAACAACATAAAAATTTCTGTGTCATTTACACAAATACACACCCCTTTGGAATTCAGGGACTTAAAGTTTTCAAAGTATATATACCTTTGTATAAGGTGACATCATCTCCAGAAAGATGAGTGGCATGTGGATCTCATCAGGAAGGTAGCCAGTAGGACTGTCCACACTTACCTTCCAGAGGAAAACACTCAGTATACCCTCGAGCGAACCCGAAGGTCGCATCTGTTCATAAGGTTGATATTTCTCTCATCCTTTGTATTAAATAACAAATTCCTACAACCTTACTGGCTTGAAACAAATCTCTTGGATCATTTTACATTCCTGTAGTACAGTGATCTGGGCAGGACTTAACCAGACATGCTGTTCAGTCTCCTAAGGCCGTCAGAGGGGGTCATATCATGTTCTCACCCATGACAAAATTTGGCACTTTGCTGTTAACAAGAGCTGAGGTTTGTTTTATTATAGCCATGGTTGCTCCTTAAAGCTACCCATTGATCCTCATTCTGTGGCACATGCAAGCAAAATAACTCAGTAGCAAGCAGTAGCTATTCATACTCCTAGGGAGTTATGTGAAGAAGACTTGGTGTCACATAGCCCTTACATTTTCTCATGCTCTCTGCCATTTAGAAACAACAGGAGACAGAGAGACACAACAGAAAGATGCCATTTGTATAAGTCTTGCCTCCTGGAAGCCAATGGAATGGGAGGTTCAAGAGAATAGGAGGGAGTAGCCATGGGTTCTACTTTGTCTTATGGCGGAAGAAATAGATCAATGTGCTTTCCAGAAATCCATGCTCTTAAGAGACAGAGGTTGAAAAGGGTCTGTTACTAGTCCAAGGCCGGTACCACAGGAAACTTAGGATGATGTCCCAGTGCCCAAGCCAATCAAGTACAGTTTCCCTCTGTACTGAGTGTCATCCAACTGCACCCAATGTCACCCAATGTCACCCAACCTGGGAGCCACAGTCATTGGCAGTGGTTAAATTGCTTTTTGTTTGGCTGGGATATGGACTTTCAACTCCTGTCTTGGCCAATATAAAACCTTCTAGCCCTTTGAGATACTCTTCTTATATCCAGGGGCTTCTCTAAGGTAGAAAGGAAAATAGTTGTCGTCTTGGGTAACAGAGACAGCCTAGGCTGTGATCATTGGTCTTTCCCCCTCCATGATAAAGTCCTACCCTGGTCCAAGAGACTCATGGTGACTCTTATATTTGCAGTACCCTATTATATTTGCAGTCACCTTGACCAGGAAAGGGCAGAATCCCTGACAGTACTGTCTCCTGCTCACCTCTCCCTCTCAACTATGAAGGAGCATACAGCTTTCAAGAGCTTGGTTGACCTGATGTCTCGCTAACTCATTTCTAAAAGTAAATATGTTACAAAGCTTGATGAGATCACATTTTAAAACTAGATGGCTCTAGCTTCAAACCCCAGCTCCCTATGTGCTAGTTATTTGCATTGGGCATGTTGTTCAGTGTATTCATTTCTTCTACACTAAATGAGGAATCCTGTATTACTAACCTAACAGGATAACTGTGAGTATTAACACTGATGATGGTGTCTCTGTGTTAGGTTTGCCATAAGGGATGCCCAAGTAGCTCACTAAGCATTATTTCTGCCTCTGAGGGTGTCTCCAGATGCCCTTGACTTGAAAGCCTAAATAAGATTAGATAGCCTTCTGTGATGTGAGTGGGTATCATCCAGTCCTCTGAGGACCTAAAAGAACAAAATGGAAAGGGAGTTGAGTTTGCTTTGTTTAACAGCTTGAACTGAGCCATCACTATTCTCATGTCTACACCCTGGTTCTCAGGGGTCTGATGTTAGAGTGGAGCCTATATCACTGGCTCTCCCACCTCCAGAATTTTGGCTTTACTCATGGCTCTCTTGATTGTCCAGATCACAGATGGAAGACCAGGGGGCTTCACAGACACCATGATCATGAGCCAATAATTTGTTTTCCATAGGTGGCTAACTGATGATAGGTAGATTATATATCTAGATGCATACATACATACATGCATATATATGCATATATACATATATATCTACACAGGCATTTATTATACAGTCCTACACTACAGTCACAGTTGGAGCACAGACCCAATTAAGTGACCCATCTGACCCCTAGCATGCTGTGATTAAGACTGTAAGTCTAAGGAAGGGTGTCTACTAAGGGGAATAGAAACTACCCTCATGCCTTTTGGTCTACCCTCATCTTAGAGTGTCTCTCCTCCTCAGACCACACAGAGAATCAAGAGCCTTGCAGTGTCTGATGGGAGAAGTACTTGAAATTCACATGCAGTGATTGTGACGCAGTGAGCAGTCCCAAGAGTGGGCAGAACAGAAGCTGCTCTAGGTCTCTGGCCTTTGTCCCCTGTTCCTGACAAAGCCAGTAGCTGACAAAGGTTCCAAAAGGTAGGTGGCTGTTCTGATCCAAGCATACCAGACAGCAGGATCCCTGGGAGTAGAGCCCTCCCTGTTCATGCAAGAGGTCTCCCAACTGTTCCCAGTTTACTCATCCCAGCTCTGAGCCTTAAATCCCTGCCCGTGACATGCCTAATGGGAGTGACATGCCTGATGGGATTACCCTTACAGGATTCCTGGCAAGCTGAGCCTCCTGTCATCACCTCTGCACTGAGATGGTTTGAAAGACTAGCATTCTGATGGTTCACAAAGCTGGTTGTTGCCCAAGGGAGGCCCCTGCAACTGCCTCTCTGGGGTCAGGAAAGTATGTAAAAAAACAAACAAACAACAAAAAACAACAACAAAAAACACCTTGTCCTGGATGGTTCTGCATTATCATTTTGCCTGAATGGGTATGCTGGGGTTTTTGTCACATGACAAAGCAACTTATAGGATAGAAAAACTAATTTTGCCTTCTGGACTGTGACATTCCACTCCATGGTCATTTGGCTTCATGGTTCTGGGTCTACAGTGAAGAAGAATGCTATGGTACAAGGGCATATGTTGGGCAGAGCTGGTCACCTCACCATGCCTGGGAAAGAGAGAGACAGGGACACGGGCAGGGGTGCCTGTGCCAGCAGGCTTCTTCTTTCTTTCCCTTTCTGATCCAGCTGGGTCCCCAGCCTATAGGACAGAGATACCCAAGTTCACAGCAGGCCTTCTGTCTTTAGCTAATCCTCTCTGGAGCCACCCTCAAGGACACCCAAGGTGTGATTTACTAGTTACTAGTCTCCTAAGTGTTCCTCAGCCTACTCAAATTGGCAGCCAAGATTAAATGATCAAAGTGGGGTCATTTTCGGAGCTCCATATTAGGGGTATTTGGAGCCCTTCCAAATAGAGAGAAAGTGATTTCTTGGTTAAGGTTTCTATGGCTGTGATAAGACACCATGACCAAAAAAAAAAAAAAAAAAAAAAAGAAGAAGAGTGTGTTTACATATCCTAAGTCACAGTTCATTGACCTAGAGGTAGGAGCTGATGCTGATGCAGATGCCATGAAGAAGTACTGCTTACTGGCTTGCTCCTCATGCTCTTTGTGGCTTACTCAGCTTAATATAGCCCAAGACCATCAGAACTAGCTCCATCCACAGTGGTCTGGGCCTTCCCTTATCAATCATTGCTGGAAAGTCTTGCCCATAGGCCAATCTGATGGAGGTGTTTTTCTCAACTGAGAGTCTTTCTTTGAACTCATTCTATCTAGCTTCTGTCAATTAACAAAAACAACCAAACCAGGTCATTAGCAATCACAGGCAGAGCTGCTGTGCATCGCCTCCTCTGTCACATCCCATACTCAAAGACCACATCTGTCCCTTTCCTGCCTTATCGTCTACATGTACTATCACTGCCCAGGGCACGCTGTACTTGGTTCTTTCTTTCTTTCTTTTTCATGAATCTGCAGATGGGAAAACACCTCACTTGGGAGGAACATGGACTATCCAGAGCATAACATCTAATCGGTGCTCATTAAGAAACAACATGGCTGTCCTCCGAGAGGCCCAACAAGCAGCTGACTGAGACAGATACAAATACTTACACCCAACCATTGGACTGATGTCAGGGACCCCTGTGGTTGAATTAGGGAAAAGCTAGAAGAAGCTGAGGAGGAGGGTGACCCCACAGGAAGACCAACAGTCTCAACTAACCCGGACCCCTGAGATCTCTGACACTGAGCCACCAACTAGGCAGCAGACACTAACTAGCTGGTCGGAGGCCCCCAGACACATATACAGCAGAAGACTGCCTGGTCTCGCCTCAGTAGGAGAAGACGTGCCTAACCTTCGAGAGACTTGAGGCCCCAGGGAGTAAAGAGATCTGGCAGGTAGGGGGGATATCCTCTTGGAGACAGGGGCTGGTGGTGGAGGTTGGAAGGAGACCTGGAAGGGGGCAATGACTGGACTGTAAAAAATAAAAGTAATAAAAAAAAGAAAGGAAGGAAGGAAGGAAGGAAGGAAGGAAGGAAGAAAGTTGGGTGAGTGCCTGTTTCCAGATAAGAAAATGGCTGGAGGCTGGAGGCACTAGCACGCCCACACTTCCCCAGCTGGCTAAGCACAGGCCTGCTCTGTACAGCTGTGCATTCCGACCCGGCACCCTATCTCATTCTTTCAGTGCTCAGTTAACCAGTCAGCTTCGAGCTTACATGGAGCAGAGCTCATCATGTAGTCCTTCCTCTCACTCTCCTACTTGCTGCATAAAGGGACACAAACTGAGCCTCATCTCCTTGCCTTTCCTACCTCTGCATTCGCAAACACTGTTGCTTCCCGTGCAAGTCAAGTTAGACCACAAAGTTGCTTTTCCACCTCTCCCCTTGACACGGTGTAGTTTTTCCTTCCCAAAATTCCATGCCAACCGAATCTCACAGGTGTGTAGGGGTAGAAGAGCAGGCCAAGTAGTTGATTTTGCTCCTGTGAGTCCCACATGATCCCTCCCATCATCACCTCACTCCATCCCTGCCCTAGTAATGGACAACCAAGCTCTTCCCCATCTTTCTAGTTGCCATGGAGACCCACTCTTTCAAACTGTGTATACATGTCCTCCACAAAGAAGGCATTAAATGGGCAGAAGGCATAAAAGTCACTGCAGCCCGACAAGCCCATCTGCACAACGAAGTCAGCCAAGCTCCCCGGCCCCTGTGCAGGGCTCCGTCAAGACCCAGCAGGCCTACACCAGCCCCAGCCCTTCCATGCTCAGACTTGGTAATACTGCATTCCACACATCATTTTCCATTCTTGTGCCTGCCAGGCAAAGCTCTGTATGTAGGTAGAGCACCCTTGCCTAATGACCTTGGCCAAATCTAGTCTCTTACACCCATGTGGGTGCCCTCTGCCCCTGGGCTATCACAAAAGTTAGTAGCTGAAACAAATGTAAACAAAAGCTTGAGATGGAGAACATCTTAGTTGAACTAGGAAATCCTACATTGTGTTTTGCCTTTCAGAGCCATCAGGAAGCTGGAGAAATGATGACTTCCCTTTTAAAACTATAACTATCAATTTATATTGATTATACATGTTAATACCTTGACAAGTCTACATGTGCAATTATTGTACTTCGATTAAATCCACCCTTTTATCAATCCCCAGTCCCAACCCTTTCTCCATCTCTGATATTCTCTCTTCTATCTTCAGGTTTTGTTGTGTGCTTGGTTTTGATTCTATGTGAAAGGAAATGTGTAGTACTTTTCTTCCTGCATCTGGCTTGTTTTGCTTAATACAATGATCTCCTCTTCTGTTCGCTTTCCTGCAAATGATGAGAATTCGTTATTCTTTATGGCCAACAACTACACTGTTGGGTTCTCTCATCTACTCATGTATTGTGGGTACCGAGTCTGTTGTAGATAATGCTGTGATCAGCACAGGTACACAAGTATCTCTTGTGCATCACAATTTAAATTCCTTTAGCTGTATGTTTAGGACTGGATAGCTAGATCATATGGTACTCATATCTTGAGTGTTTTGAAGACCTTCCAGGCTATTTCCCAGAGTGGATGTGTTCAACTGAATATCTACTGACAGCATATCAATAATTCAAATATCTGACCAAATAGCTAAAGGAAAGAAAGGTTTGTTTTGACTCGTGGTAGGGAAGGCATAGATGGATGGGTGTCCATGGTGACAGGAGTTTGCACTGACAGCTGTTCTCATGGTACATACAGAAAGTAGAGACTATAGGCTGTGCCCCTTTCTTTCCAATACCTGCCTCTAATGACCTATTTCTACCATCCAAAACTGAACCCAAGGGCTCCACAGCCTTCAGAACAGTGCTACAAGGACCAAGTATCCCAAGCATGATCCTGTGGGAAAATTTCTATTCAATCCATAACAACATCGTTGTTTGTATTCAGTTTTTATGTTTTGTTTTGTTGATTGGCTTGCAAATAGGAGTGAGGCAAACTATTAACTATAGTTGTCACTGAACAGGGCTTATATATCTATGGATCATTTGGCTTTTCTCTTTTGAGATCTGTTCGTTTGAGTATTTGGCACAGTCACTGACTGGATATTACTTGCCCTTTTGCCTCAGGACTTTATCCTTGGGTTTTGTTGATGGATGGGTGCCCTCTTACATACTCTGCAAAACTTCAAAGGGCTCAGGTGCCTGCACACAGCTCATGAAAACATGCTGTTCCTAAGTTCAGATTTCCAACATCCTGGAGAGAATCACACTCCTTTACTCACTGGCTCTGCCCTCCCTCTACCGAATCAGGAATTGTTGGTTCCCTTTAGTTGCTGCCACCAATGACTAGCCATAATAAACTGAATGAGAAGGGCCTATCAGGCCCAAGGATGTCACTTTTGATGTTCTTGCTTATCTTTGAGCCTTGTCTCTTTTATATGTGGCTTACACAATGTTAGTAAGCTCTGGTCCTTGGAGATCTTTCATCAAGCAATCTCCAGAACCTCTGTATACTATCACAGCTCATGGAATGTGGGCCTGGCAGATGTTAAAATGCCCATTTTTCAATAGGGGAAGTCAGTTCTTTGAAGTTAACAGTGTTCAGAAGCATCTTGGAAAGGGCACCCAAGCAGTTCTTTTGAGAACAGCTCTCTGTTTTGATCCTGGGAGTCACCTGTGAAGGCCTGGCCAGCACAGACTGCAAGTCGCTGTGTGCAGATAACAACTGCCATGGATCTGGAGCAGCACCATGTCCCAGGGAATGCTTCCTGCCACGGATATGATGTAACTCACATTCCACACACTTGCCCACTGCCTAGGAATGGATGAGCAACAGTTTTAAGGGAAATAGGACAGTCAACGCTCTTACAACATGTAACATGGTAGCTAATGCCCTCTCTTCTACCTGATTCCCATGGAAGCTGGTCTTCCTGAGTTGGTTTCACAGTCTACTTATGGTTTATACTCTACAATGTAAAGACATTTCTGCTAATCCTACTCCTTATTCTCGTACAGGAGAAAGTCCAGCCAACATGCTGGGTATTGCTTAGAGCCCACAACAAATGCAGAACCAGGCAGAGTCAGACTTCCCACTCCTTCTGGAGCAGGCCTGAGCTCTTCAGCACCTTTGGAATTTTGCTTACCTGGAAGCTCACTGTCCTCTTTCACAGCCTTTGAAACTTACCTTGTCCCTCTGGATTGCAGTTCATAGACATTGGCACAGCTTTCCCGATACCTTCTCCTCTGCAGTGTAATCATTCTGGTTTCTGACCCAAAGTGGCACCAAGAATAGGGTGCTCTTGTGGGGTGGTGGGAGTGGGGTGCTCCTGCAAGATCAATGTTCAGTCCGTTTGAGTTCATTTGTTTGTTGGACTCACCATGACTAATTATATTTTCCAACCACGTTTTCTTGCATTCTTTCTAAAAGAAACTGTTTCTAGGGGAATTGAGAGTCCATCCTCTTAGTCTTGTTAGTTAAAGAATTTAGAAGCTGACAGAGAAGGAAGTGTGGAGACAATTTCATTAGAATTTGAGACAGCATCAGTTGGGTAGGCAAGCTTTAAATTTCAGCAGCTGGCATGGGGTAACAATGCTCGTTTGACAGGCCTCAACAGAGTCCTCAGTCCATCCTTAATAGCTTCAAGGTCACTATAATAATAGCACTTAAAGCATTACGGTCTTATACACAGAGGAAAGGCATTGTGTAAACAGAAGAAAATGAAAACAAATCTAGTTTCCAATTTCTGTCAAGGCCAAGGATAGTAGAATTGACATATTTAGTTTTTGGTACACAGAAGAGTCCTAGAACCTAAATGTAGATATTTCACACATGCAGAGGGATCTGGACCAATGACATATGGTGATTTTTCTAATTTAACATGGCTTAAAGAAATCAGAAATATCAAGCTCCACATGTTGTTTTCAGGGATTGTGGCTTGGGAATGAGCACTCACTGTAGGGCTGAGGATGGCCCTTTCCATGTTCAGCCAGCATGTTCTAAGCTATGAGACAGCTACACCCACACATAGTAACTTTACACACAAGTCCATCAACAGAAAATGAAAACTTGCAAGTAGCTGGAAATCATATCGTTCCTCCAAAGAACATTAAACATAATATAGAGGGCTGCATAAATCCTAAGACGGGATCCAATACAATGAATGGGGTGCAGACAGCTGTAGCAGTCACCTGGGTCACTCAGAGGTGCCTTTATGCCTCTCTGTCTTTGGCCACCATCCAGGGTTCCAGGAAAGGAGCCAGGGTTGGGCTCAGGGTTGGGTGGTGAAGCTGGCTAGTGGCTGGTTTAGGGAGTGCCACCTGGAGTCCCAGGTTTTCCCCCTGAGCAATGTCACTCTATCTGATCCATCCTTCTACACATCAAGAACCCGAGGCACTGCACCTGAGCAGGGCTAGGTGGAGTCGACATGCCTAGACGAGGTGGAGTGCTTCAGGTGGGGTTTATCCTTGGGCTATGATGCATGGAGACAAGGGAGCGAGGCAAGAGTAAACAGCATATGTAAAACCAAAATCAAAAGCTAAGCAGCCCTCCCAAAGGAGAGGCTATGCCATACAGGGCAGGCCCAAGGGAGCAAGCCAGACCTGAAACCACAGCATAGAGAAATAGTAGTGATCAAACATGCAGAATTCCTGAAGCCACAGAGAATGTCCAAGGCCAAGGCCCTCTGAAGGATAGGAAAGGATCTGGTGGATCAGGACAGAGAATACTGGGTATTAATAATGTGTATTTAGAAATGATAAATTGGTTGGCTCTGGAGAGCATTCAGTTTAGGTAGGCACTGGGTGATGTCTAAGTTATAATGTAAAATGCAATGCCTATGTCAATTCTTCCTTCAGTAAAATGCCTGTTGGCTCACCTACAGGGTGCAAGGTTGCCTGTATACAGTGCACCTCAGTGAGTCCCACCAGTACTGCATGTACCCTGTCAGGAGGCCAGAGAGTCTACAGAGAGATGGCATACATGTCCCTACTTTCTGCTAGACTATTGAAGTAACAGAGCCCAAGGAATTAAAAACTTACCTCTGGAATCTCACTCTGCGGAGAGAAAGAGCCTGAAACACTGGTACCCTCCAAAGGCAGAGCTTGCCTCTCAAGAAGGAATTTCCAGAGATCTCACCGCTTATCTGGCCACATTGTAGGATGGATCAGAGGCAATGATGAGCCATGGATGGGTCATAAACAGAGCCCACACGTGACCAGAGCTACTTGATTTAGGCCTTAACTTTACTGGTACCCTCCAAAGATAGATTTAGGGCCACCAAGCCCTTTTATTTGTTACTCTTTCCAATGAGTTGGCACTGAATATGCCATTCCTTGTGTCTCACCATTTCCTGTCTCTTTGATCAGCATATGGGGCAGGAGTCCCTCAAAGGACTCAAAGGAAACTTACCTAGACCGAGGCTTCTTTCTGTTGGTGACCCTTTTTACACAATTAAACTTTTCACAACTCTAGGCGTGCATGTACACACACACACACACACACACACACACACACACACACATATCAAACTCTTACTGATAGTAAATCACAAAAACATGTATTTTTAAAACAATTCTTTGACATTCATTAAAATTTTACTTAGAGATTATATCAAATTTGCATGCAAATGAGATGAAAGTGTTTGTTTTTACACCAAGAATTAAATCTTGCCTAAATGCTTGATACTTCAGGATAAAGAGTATCTGGGACATTTTTCAGAATGGATAGATATTCTGATTTTATAGTCATTAATGCTAGGAATACCACTCTGCCCCCACATACAATATGGCAGAAGTATGCTTATTGCGGACAATGTTACAACTTCTGGTCCAATCCCAAGATAAAACTCATTTAGTGATTTTTAAAAATTCTTTCTTTCTTTCTTTATATCCCAAATGCCACCTCCTCCTGGTCCCCCCTTGTAGAGCTCTTTCCCCCATTCTCCCTCCCTTCACCACTGAGAGGACAGCGCCCCCATCCTCCCCACCCTGGGGTATCAAGTCTCTACAGGTTTAGATTCATCCTCTCCCACTGAGGCCAGACATGGCATCCCTCTGCTACATATGTGCCAGGGCCTCAGACCAGCCTGTGTATGCCCTTTGGTTGGTGGCTCAGTCTCTGGGAGCTCCCAGGGGTCCAGTTGGTTGACACTGTTGGTCTTCCTGTGGGGTTGCCATCTCCTTGAGGGCCTTCAATCCTTCCCCTAACTCTTCCATAGAGGTTCCTGGCCTCTGTCGAATGCTTGTCTGTGGATATCTGCATCTGTTTCAGTCAGCTGCTGGTAAAGCCTCTCGAAGGGCTATGATGCTAGGCTTCTGTCTTTGCTGAATGTTCCAGATAGCTCATTGAGTGAAACTCAAGTCAGCCACTCAAGTACCATCTGTATAGTGCTTGTTTTGCTTGAGGCAGGGCCTCACTGTGTTGCTTGCCTGGCCTGAACTTCTCAGAGATCTGCCACCCACCTCTACCTCATAGGTCCTGGATTAAAGTCATGTACCATCAAACTCAGCATACAGATAATTTTTAAAATCAAATCTTCTTACACAATCCAAAAAGACGCTAATATGGAATTTCTTGCTGGGGAGGGGTGCTAGGAGAATTTTAAGTCATTGTTTTTCATAATTAATCCGTTATGTTTCCCTGAGAGCAACATGCACATTAAAAACACCACAGTTCATCACACAACACTCTCAGATCTGAGCCAATGGCTTGCAGGCAGCATTTATTGGTGTTCTGTGGTATGATGGCATGCAGTGTTCAGAGCTGTACAGAGCACACATATTCTGGCTTCAGAACCTAGACTGCAGTGCAGTCCTGAAATGTGGTAGGAGGGCATGCTGCCAAATGCCTCGAACTGATTTTGTCTTTGATTCTGAATTAATTTTGGTCACCGCGTATACAGAAACCGCTTCATGTTGACAAAATTTTTTGCACCTCTACTAGTAAAACTCACAGGAAGAAGCCATGATCTAGAGAGAACCAGACACAGAGCAAAAGCGATAGTGACACCCCCCAGTCCACACCCCACACCTCACACCCCACAGTCCAGTCATACCCCACACAACACACATCTCACACCCCGTACCCCACACCTCACCCCCTACACCCCACACCTCACTCCACTACTCTTTTGTCTGGATGCTTCCTGATTAGGCTCTGGCCACAGGACCAGAATACCTGTCCCTTCAGTTGATTTTCCTTTGCCCCATCTCAGGGAGAACAGAACTGCTGAGGCAGCTTTATAAATTCCCTCAAATTTGTGCCAGACCACCTTTTCAAGCTCTCTGCTCAGAGAATGTTAGGGTTACAGAAATTTAGCAGGGAAGACATCTTAATAATGATCTACGAGGCTACCATATGTAGGCTTTCTGGTTCTAATATATACCAAGTAAGTGGCTTTAACAAAGAAAGAACTTTCCATCAAAAACAAAAGAAGTCTGATACACAAACCATGACAGAGAGAACATACTGCATAAGTTCACTCTAAGATAAAAATTAAATGAACATGTACTCCAGGCAGGGGGCTGATGGCAATGGGGAGGAAAAGTAGAGTCCTCAGAGTGCCTGGCTCACCTGCATCTCCTCAGCTTAGGGAGGGGTCTTAAGAGCAGCCATGATTAATTCTATGCTATGTCTCAACTTTTATCCCAAGTGTGTCTGTGAAGGCATCTTCAGATGAGATTAGCATCTGGCTCCATGGACTTTAAGGCACTTGCCTCCCAGTGTGGATAAGCATCTTCCAGGCCTTCCAGGAACTGCACAACACAAAGACAAGTGTTGTTTTTTCTCCGTGTCTCACTACTGAAGCTGAGACTTCTCGTCTCATCTTTTCTAGTCTTGGACTGAGTGTTCCCTATCTGTTCTGATCTGAGAGCCTCTGTATTTGGACTGAACTTCGCCTTTGGCTCCCTGGGTCTCCAGCATGCAGAGGGTAGACTGTGGGGCTTCTCAACCTCTCTTATTACACAAGTGACTCTATGTTATACATGCATGCTTTTGGCTCTGATCTCTGCAGAATGTTGACAGACATAGCAACTTCTGTGGGAAATGTCCTTTGAATTAATGTTACTTCTGCAATGGAGGTCAAAGTGAAGTGTAGGGGTGGACCCTGAAACAATTCAGGGATCATCCCTCTCTTTGTGAAATTTCCAGCCCATCAGAGAAGATACTTCTGCAAATATTAAACTATAATCTAGAACAAAGGTATAGATTAAGGGAAGAAAGGAAGGGCTTCATGGAGGAGGTGACTTACAGGATACACAGTCTGAAAAAGACCAAAAGTTCTGGAGTGGCAGGTGTGAATTCACAGAGCCCAGAAAGATTGCAGAGAGCAGGGAACTAAGCTCCACACAGGTTCTTATAGGCACTGCAATAGACTACACTTGCACCCTGGTATCCAGAGGAGAACTGATTCCAGGACCCCTTAAGACAGAAAAACCAAGTCAGTAGGTGTTCAATAAATATGCAGGTCTTGCACACATGTGTTTCCCACCTTAGGTCAGTTGAGTGGGTGGAGCAGTTTCTTTGGATGACAACTGGTGCAAAGGGCTGATGCTGTGTGCTTATGCCTATTCCTGTCAATTGGGTATCAGAGCTCTAGCCCCTCACTATCACTGCTGTCAAAAGTCACCTCAACGTGTGACTTACAGTGACAGGAGTTTACTATGTTCTCCAATTCGGAGAATCTCTGGACTGTAATGAGCTGGCCATTGAGGCGCTACAAGGAGAGAATGTATGTCCTTCCCCTTACCCAAGTAATGGAGGCAGCTGTCTTCTTTCCACACCCAAGTCAACAACGGCACCTGGAGGCCATCTCCTACCACCCAGTTCTAGCTCCAGAATCCATTTCTCACAGACTCTTGTGGTGAAACTGGGTCCATCTGGAAGTTCAAGACCATGCCTCTATTCAGGTCAGCAAGTAAGCAGCTTTTACCTGTATCCTTAGTTCCACACAGTCACATATCCTCACATATTCCCTGGCTCCTGGGATTTGGACACGGATCTTGCAGAGAACCCCATGATAAGTGGAAGTGTGTGGCCGGATTTCCCAAGAGCTCTGCATCTTTGATGGGGCATTCATCTGAGAGCCATGAAAGAAATGCCTGTAGGTATAACTATCATTTAACAATGTACTTAAGCTGCTTTACCATGAAGGAGTGAGACTGCTGACTTCATGTTTCTTTATCAGGAAGACACTGAAGTGAGTGACTTCAGGACACTGGGTGAGCGCCTCGCTTAGGGATCACCCAGCAAGAAAGCAGTAATCATTCTTTGAACCAGGCTCTCTAGCCTGTAGTTTACTACTACCTGCTCCACCTCAGAGACATCGCCTGGCAGTTAAACAGGGTGTCCATCCACAGACCACTGTCTTTCTTCTCAGTGTTAGCTTGCTTTCTGCATGGGTTTGGAAATGGATTTTTAAAGCAATTTTTCTTATTATCAAAAAGTTAAAAGGTTGTTTTAAAGTTGTGATAGCATAGATTAAATTAACTATAACCATTGGTTCCATGATGACATTTCCCTATATGAATATGCATATATTTTAATCATGTCCAACCCCCATTATCATATCTTGTCCCTCTCCCCTTTTCACTAATTTTCTTCTTTCCAACTGGTCCCCTTTTCATTTTCTTGGTTTTGCTTGATTTTAGTGACCCAAATGACTCTCACTGGGGTTGCTTACAGGAGTTGGGGTGAGGGATCACTTACAGGAGCATGGGCTCCTTACCAGTGACTACACTGAAGGTGTGTCTCCCTATCCTAGCAAGTATTAACTGCCTGTAGATATAAAGGGTTTGGCCTTGTGGGCCCTTCCTGCTCTGTGACAAGGTGTTGGCAGGAATCACCTTGTGTAAGTGACCATATACTACCATTCTGAGTTCCTGACTACAAAGACCGCATCGCACCTACAAGACAGGCATCCATCCAACGCTCTACTCTCTGGTTCACACAACCTTTCAGGTTTCCTCTCCGAGATGTCCCTTGAGCCTTGGAGGGGGTGATGTACATGGTCCCTTTAGGGCTGAGCATTCAATCACTTACTGTTATTATTTTGACCAGTTATGAGTCTCTGTCATTAACACTGACCGAGGCGGGGAGAGACTGAACAAAGCCAGCAACAACAATCTATAGGCATAAGCATAATTATTCAGAAAGCAATTTGACAGGTAGGTCATGTTTATCAAAACAACCTTTATGGCTACCTCTGCTATAGCTACCTCATTAGGGCCCATGAGCTCTCCAGCCATGGGGTTTTGATAAAGTTCCAGTACTAGTTGTGAATTCCCGCAGTTGGTTGCCTGAATATCAAACTTGCCACCACTGAGCCAGCAGGACATCCTTCCTGGATGGTCAGACTTGTACACAAAGTCTACAGTCATGTAAGACTGCTGGGGGCTAGCCTGCCATAAGGAAGCTTCCCTCTCAGTGCCAGCTAGATTTCTCTATGTCCTGGAACCAGAGCACATATATCTTCTTCAACAGTCCTACAGTAGAGTCTACATCAGTAACAACTGTCTATCTGTCAGAACTATTTTTAAAATGGATTAGAAAACACAGGAACAATGAGGTCAGTTGCACCAACCAGGAGGGACATCCTCTGGAATAGTAAGCCCACAAAAGAGCACACAAACGTAGAGCTCACAAAAAAGTCAGCACACTTCAGAAACAGTGTGGATTTCATGGGCAAATCTGGCCTGCTCTGGTTGCACGTGGTTGGAAGTATATACCTTGGCAGCATTTCCAAACATAGCTAACTCCACACTGCTGTTTCGATTTCTTCCTTCCTTAGCTGTGACCTCCCCCAGAACTCTTGAAACTCAGCAAGGCGGCTGTCCAACATGCTCTGATGTCAGGCCCAGGCATTTACCCAAGTTAGTGCATTTGACATTCCTCTGATATTTTTTTATATGAGGAATTTGGGCTGAAAAACAGGGTTGATGGCAAAGCACTTCATGTGAGAAGAGTTCACTTCACGCACCAGCTTGATATAGGAAAATGGCTGCTCTCTTATCATCAACTTTATAAAGACTGGAGGTGACAAACATGTAGCCAGAGCCTTGGCCACGAGCCACCTTGCAGCTTGCCTGCGTTTGTATGACTTTATGTCTCTCCTTTGAATTATATAGGGAAACACTTAGCTTCTCAGAAACAAGGAACGAAATATCTCTCTTATTGGGCACCTTTTTTTTTTTTTCCAAATCAGGAAGATGATGGTGTAGAAAGTCACATCTTCTGAATCAGGAACTATAGATGGAAGCAAGGCCTTCTGGTATTTCTTTGGCTCCAACACTCACAGGATCCTTTGTGTTCATACATTTCTGTTAAGTGAACTAGGGCATAAACGAAGGTGGCAATGGTCAACTCTGTCCCTCCACAGGAGATGCAGCTATGACATCCTAGGTACATTCAGGTGTGGATGGGTGAGGAAGCCGGAGATGTAAGGAACACCTCTTTGTATCTGTCTCTAGTAAAGTACCACAGTGGAGAGAGGGAACTTAATCCTTCTGACCATGTCCTCACCTCACTGATCTCTTTGGGACATAGGTTTCCAGGCTCCCTGACTCTTGTCATTTGAAATAATCTATTAATTAGCATAAAGGGCAGGGACTTCTTAGCCACTGTGCAAATCTGCAACATAAAATGAAAAAGAAAAGGAAGTGAGAAGAGCTTCTTCACATGACAACAAACCCAATTAGAAAAAAAAAGAAATCACTTACAAAATGGGAGAAAATCGTATACAAGAAAAATTAACAACTCCGTGGGGCTTTACAGCCTAGAATTTTTAAAGTGCATGTTGATGAAAGAGTATAATGTCACTGACATTGTGATGAGAAGAAAAATCTAAACAGTACAAACTCTTGCAAAGACAGTAGGCAAATACAGTGAGTTCCTCATATCACAATTTATTATGGCAGCATCGTGGATACTGTAAGAACTCTTTGCAAATCAGAGATCTCCACCCGGAGGACAGAACTATAAACCTGACTGTGAAGTCACTATGGGTTGGGAGGTGACCCTGAATCTCCTCTGTCAGCGAGAGCATAGGTTGCTTGGTTGTGCTAACAGCCAGCATGATGACGGGAAGGTTGAGCAATCATTGGTGACTTAGAGTCATCACCAGCACTTGGCCACTATGATGTGCCCTTGTGCAGTTCAGAAATGGACATCAGTTGTAGCAATGTAAGTTGGCATCTAAAAAAGATACTGTGCTGCTGAGAAAAAGGCAGCCTCTCTTGACAGAATCACTAGTAAAAGTGTCCTTTGTCTGGCACCACATATCCTTGGTAGGGCCGGGTGTTGGCTCAGTGCCAGCTGGAATTCAGTTCCCAGAATGTGTTCTTACAGATGCCTTGTACAGGACATGACCCATGTAACAGGACTTGACTTCTTTTGTTGGATAGAACTGTCCTCCAAGTACACAGCCCCATTCCTCAACCTGGGCTCAGATCCATTGGCTGACAAACAACTCCACCTATGCTTAGAATTTTTGACTAAGGAAACCTCAATCCACTTGCACAGGGCCCTTCAACATAAATACAGAGATAAAGTCCTTGAAAATTACAAGGGTGATTATCTGTGCCAAATTTATATTTATAAATAGAACAATGAGGATCATGAGTTAAACTTGAACTCCTAAAACTAGATTTTAAGATTTGCAAGTTTAATCGGTGAAGTATTCATTCATTTGAAGCCAACTATCCCATAAATAACCTTTTCAGCATATAAAATCATTGACCTGGCCTTTAATAAAAAGAGTTCTGTAAAACTGTGGGGGGAAGGAGGAGTTGTATATAAACACACGTTGAAGTAAATTGCAGAGTAAAGGAGTTAAGCTGAGCATCAAAGGAAAATCATTACAGAATGAAAACGAAGGTTAGGAACACCAAATAAAAATAGGGTAAGCAATCAACCCCTAACATAAAAGCATGTCTCCAAAGAATCTGATTAAATGTAAAGAGAACATGATGCATAGTAAAGGACTATAGTTAAAAGAAAAAGGCAACAGAATAAATTCTGAAAATATCCAAAGCCACAACAGGAAAGGAAATGTTTCCTGAGGTGTAGGAAGAGAGGGACTTCTAGTTCATAGGGACGTGATTCACCGATTCACAGAAAACAGACAAGAATGGTGAATATTGAGATGTTTGCTTATTGTCATTCACCTTCAAGGGAAAGCATCAAGAATTCTTCAGTATCTACACAAAGAAGCTTGTGGATTCTGACTAGATAGCCTCAAGCTTGTCCATAACAATATTTATTGGAGCAAAGCAATGAGAGAGAGAGAGAGAGAGAGAGAGAGAGAGAGAGAGAGAACAAAATCAGAATCTAAGGATATCACACCCAATCAAGATGTCATTCAAGTACAAAGACAACAGATCTAAGCCCTGAGTGTGAAAGAAGTCAAGAACCAGAACACCCAGAGCCTTGTTTAAGAGATGTGAATGGACATCGAGCCAAGAGCCAAATGGAGAATCTGAGGGTTAATATTCCTAACCGGAAAGTCTGATGGAGGATCCAGTAATCGGACGTCCAGCCAGGTTTTCCTTTTTGGTATTTAAGAATGAAAGGTAGGCAAGCAAATGATAAATCAAAACAAAGGAACCACAACAAGAAAAGAGCAACACGGGGATCATCTGCAAAGAGGACCAGAGCGAAATAGCTGGTGGCTGCAGAATGGAATATGAACATAAACCTCAATGGAAAAAGAATTCAAGGAGAGAGGAAGCCGGAAGATGAGGGGCTTACTCAAATGTCTCATTTTCCCAACAAGTACAGACCTATCTCATCTAGAGTTGAAAATACCAGCACTTGGAAATTGCTCCTAGACGGATGGAAAGAATCTTTCATGGTAGAAAAAAAACGCCACCAATCTGAAGTCATGAGAGCTCTTTACTTTCACCTAAATTTCTTCTTAACCTAATACAAATTATACTTGTTGTTTTCCTTACTGTCTGCACAGCAGGGCACCGACTGCAACCCACTTCATGTCATACGTGAGGCAGTTATTACATTTACGTTTTCATAAAGATGGCTAGGGATTTCCTCATGCATTACTATTGACATTCAATTCTTTCTGATTTTAGCTGGTTCTCTCCCTACCCTTCTTCCTCTGTATTGTTCTGTATTCCTTGTATCTCCATAACAACTACGAGTTGTTTTGAAAACAGAATACGGTAGCCGTTCTTAAAAGGAAGTAACTTGGTCTCAGACAATAGGAAGCTGATGGGTAGGGAAGAGAGGGCGGAGAACATCCACAGTCACTTGTAAAGAGCCTCCCTTGGGCATAGAAAGGTCACTACTCAGCCTCTATGAATTGAAGGACACAAGAAGACATCAGCCACCCCAAATAGTTACTCTTTCCAATGGTCAATTATGGCTACACCAAAGTGTGTACCGGACTCTCTTCCTGGATGATGGCCGAATGATCAAGACAGACGTGGGATGGATGCCTGAAACACAGGGAGGCTGGAGGTGAAGGAAGCAAACATGATGGTCAGAAGCAACACTTGGTAAGGAGGAAAGAGCAAGCCAGAGATTCTGGGATGAAACACAGCAAGGAAGGATGTCAGCTTGAGAATCAGCATCAATCAGTAACTAAGGGGAAGATGCACTGACAAAGCAATGTGTAGATAGAAACATAAAAGCAAGCTTCTTTGCAGGACTAGAAGATGATGCATTGGGTCCCCAGAATCCACCTAAAAAGTCAGCACAGCTATAACCTCAGTGTTGGGGGTTGAGGCAGAGACAAGAGGATCATTGTGGCTTGCAAGTTACCAGCCTAACTCCATATTCAGAGAGA
>JADRCH010000015.1:12631159-12644493 GCA_019843965.1 Rhynchomys soricoides | reverse complement strand
ACACAGACACGAACACACACACACACAGAGAGACAGAGAGAGACACACAGACACACACACACACACACAGAGAGAGAGAGAGAGAGAGAGAGAGCTTTTCTCAAGGAAATCAGATGGCAAATGACATAACAAGATTCCTGGCTCCTCCTCTGACTTTCTTATGATGCAGAAATGTATACTCTTGCACACACACACACACAGTAGTAAATACACATCTGTACACCATACACATGCACAATTTTTTAAAAATTAAGAAGAAAGAAATGTTTTCTTTTGGACAGGAGGGATCTGTCTGACTTTTATTTAGGAGAACCCTGGCTCAATATTGTTGTATCAGGAACTAGAAATGTCCAATTGTAAGTCTAAAATATTAGGCACGCTGTAAGATGGGCCTGGTGGATGAGTTCCCCGCCTACCCTCAGACCACCAGGAAAGTCAAATTCCAACGTTGAAAAGTGTGTGCTTTGAGAAGGGTAAGGTGGTCCGACTTCCCATTTCACATCCTCCCTGTCAGCCGAATGGCCTCAGCCCAGCTGAGTCTACAGGGCATGGCTCTTTATAATAAAGTAAGGCAAAGAGGCCTAGGAGTCCATTGAAAAGGTTTATACTCAAGTCACAAGCAGCTGTTTTCCTCTGCTCAGAGTAAGGGCCACACCTGCGCTGTGCACTCTGCAAACTGTGGTTTCAGAGCTGTTTACCTGCTGCTGAGTTCTGAACTGAGTAAGCCTCATCGAAGGCAGAAAGCAGGCTAGGTTGTTTGCTCAGCAGTAGCACAGCAACTCATGCTGAAACCTGGATTTACTTCCAATTAGTAATGACGTTTGGTAGAAGGTGCTTCTTGAGCAGTCCTGATGTGTCAATAGGGTTCACAAAAGTTGTGTTGGCAGCATCCACACACTATGGGCCAAAACTCAAGAGGGGATTAAGCCTGGGCCATAGAAATTCACTTAGAAACCAATTCGAGTCACTTTAGTGTACACCCAAAGACTGACAAAAGGCCAAGAATGCACACTGTTAATGGGAAACTTGGGAACAAAGACTAGAAGAACAGGCATGCAGAAAGTGGACCAGGGACAAAAAGCCACAACTATGGTGAAGTCAAGGGTGACCTTCCAATGGAGAGTCTTGACACTCCCTTAAGGAAAGCCACTGCCCAAAAAGATTCTCTGAGTACGAAGCAGTGCACAGTCACTATCAGGAGCACTGGGCCAAGGCTCTGCCTAGACAACAGCTGGGGGTTAGTAGAAAACAGGGGGTGCTTTAATGAGGGAAAAAGGCAGTCAGTCACAGGCTGACAATACGGGGACCCTGTGTCACAGCTCTTCGGCTGATTATACTTAGCCCAGCCATCGCTCACATCTCAATCTGATTTCTACCTCTGTAAAATACCATAGCATTTTGGAGAATGGTGCTCTTCTTCATTCTCCTACAAAACTCAGCCAACCATGTCTTCTTCCAGGACATCAACCTCCCCCGGAAACTTTCTAGAGCAATGGACAGAACACTGAGCCAAGTGCATCCATAGTCCTTGGAAATTTTCTAGAAGCATCTAGAAATTCTTTCATATAACCTCAAATGTACAGAATCAGATATGAGGAGTAGAACCCAGGACTTTGTACTTTTAACAATCTTCCTGCCGGCTATGATGCAGTTTTCACTGCTAGCAACTAATCCCAGAACACCAGAGCTGTGAGCCCTCCCAGAGCCAGCTCTCCAGCCCCTTTACATAGGACAACGAGACCTAGCTCCTGCCACCATGTATTTTTAAAATAAAAATTTCACATAATATATTCTAATCAGAGTTTCCCCTCGCTTATCTCCTCCCAGATCTTCCCCCGAATTTTTGTTTTGTTTTGTTTTGTTTATTCTGGTTTGCTTCCTATTCTCCTCATTGTCTTCCCACACCATTGGCCAACACGTCTCTCTATAATCTGATGATAAATTCTTTGAAGGCCGCATGGCTACGTGCTGCAATTGTTCAGGTATGATCCATTTGTGTTTATAGTGCCTTGGCAGTTTTATTGGGCCTTTTATAAAGAGAATGGACTTATTAAGCTATATTTAGCTTCATAAATTGAACCATGCTGGAGAGAAATATGTAATCCTAGGAAAAAAGAATGTCAGAGAATGAAAAGAAGGCTCCCTGAGATTGCCTCTGAGCATCTTTGTGGGTAAAGTGTGTCCTGCTTCTTATCAAAAGCCACAGCCATGGCTGCCCTCCCCTAAGGTTGGGGAGACAGGTGGAGGCATCCTCTCCTTAAACACGGTCTCACTTTGAAGCTAGCTTACTCCTTGAACTTTAAGGCTGGACATGGAAAAATGTTTTTAGACATTTTGAAAGAAAAGGAGAACAGTAACTCAAAGAATTCAAAGTCATTTCTGAACATACAACAAACTCGCAGTCCGTACTGTCTGTACCAGGAAGAACCCCCACTTTTGGTCTCAAAACCACAGCCACATGTCTGCTATTAATAATGACAGCCATTTACTTCTGTTGAAACTGAAAGCCTTTGATTCTCTTTGGAAACCCTAAATGCATCTCACATGGCATACAGACGCATTTCAAAGCTTTGCTCTCTTTACAGTGCCCCTCTTTTTTGTTTTCTAAGATGGAGTTAATCTTCAAAGCTTGTGATTGCCATTTGGTGTCTGAAGATACAGATCTAAACATAGCCATATGTATTCATATGCACACATATGTCTGGGGATATTGATTATATGTTTTGGTCAAACAAACAGTCCTGCTTTCTAAGGCAACTTGTTCATGTGAATATAATTTAACTGGCTTCCCCCCCCCCCAACATTTTCACTTGACATTTAAGTCAGTAAAACTAAGGAAAAAGAAGGGGGCTGGGGCAGGGGGAGCCACTTAATGAAGAGAAACTTAATTATTTTCAACAAGCCACAAGCCATGTGTGACACTTCAGATGTGTGCTTTATATAGCATTGTCTTGAAAGAGTATATGATCGGTGAGACCTTTAAAAGGAAGTCATCAGGAGGGAACCTGAAACGACTAATTAACATCTATCAAGCACACGAGAAGAAATGGGGATGTCGACCACATCAAACGTCTGACTTTTAGCAGTCCGGCGGCCTGTGTGCACTGGCACTGCAAACACAGACTGTAACTCAGGAGGAAGCTGCCATCCTCGAGTGAGGACACACGTTCTGGAAGAGCTGGGAGGGGTTCCGAAGAGACACCTGCAAGCAATTAGGGACAGAAATCTCTGCTATTCAATAGGAAGCAAATCCTACCCAGGGTCTTGCGTTTCTAAAGAACTCAGAGAACTGAAGGTCCCACATCAAGCAAGCAGTTGTCAATTCACTAACTTGGAAATTTGATTTAAAATTATCTGAAAGCTGTTAATAACAAAGTTGGAGTTTCATGATTTGGTTGCCTTCATCACTCATATTTGTTAATACCACTGAGCTATCTCATTTGGCTGACCAGACAGAAAGTAAAGCCCCACACAATCTTGTTACTACCTACAATGCTGTTAATCCTGGAGGAGCCCCACCCTTAGGAAGGATCTGTGGAGCATTCTCATGTACTCATTTACTTGTTTGACAAATGCTAAAATCATGGTTAGCCTATTATAGAGTCAATGGAGATAAGTTTTCTCCCCAAGGTACAGCTTCCAGCCACAACGTTCCCCACCCCAAAACCTTGCAAAATAGCTCTCCACTAGTGTGGTATTATTGCTACAGAAAAATAGATCAGAATTTCTGAACTATGTTGCCTTTTATTTGTTTAGAAGTAGAGGATTTTTCTGAGTCAGATTTAAACTAATATATAAAAGCATTAAAATTTACATGCTTATAAGCATCACAGTGATGTTTCAGAGAATACACACATTGCTTGTTTGAATTAAGTCCTTGAGCCCATATCACTTTTTGATAGTGACAATACCTGCAGCCTGTATCTCAACAAGTTGGAACCTAAAGAGTAAGATCACCATGGTCACCATACAGTACCCAGAACTTTCTCCAAGCTTTTGTAGCTTAGTATTCACTGAGCAGCCTTCCCCCTTCCATTCTCCGCATTCCTCATTAATAAAATATATACTTCTCGTGTATGCATTTGGAAATTCTTCAAAGTGTTTCCCATAAGAGAGCAGGAAGCTCCATTTGCTACAGAGATTCCCATGATGACTCACAACCTTCTTGCAAAGCCAATGGGTAAGCCCGGAAGTTGGGAGCTGGGAAGAGGGATGCATCCATCCTGCAAAGCTTTGGAAATCCCATGGGACCTAGCGTGTGATTTGCAGCTTGGGACTTCTCGATACGCACACCATAGCCAGCTACCCTATGAAGTAAAAAGAAATATTTATTTATTTGCATTTCACTAAATTTAGTTATTATTGTTGTCGTTGCCCAGAGTAGCAGTGAGAAGACATGTCACTGTGTTCCCCCTGCCTCCTGCCTCCCAAGAGGTGAGACATGCACACAACTGTTGCTTTGGAAACCAACCTCTACCCTCATGGCTCTCCCAGCTGTGCTTGTTTGCACATAGCTCTAGCCTCCCATCTCCACTCTATGGCCTGGGCAGAGACCACCACACATCCACACCAACTGGTATAAAAATCTACATGAGAGGGTAATGTGTTGAGAAGGTAGCATGATCTCGCCCTAGAGAGTGACCTGGAGCCAGGGAAAGAATAGGTATGTTTTCCAAGCATTCCTGGGGATGAACAGTCCTTGAGCAGGGAGGATAGGCCAGAGAGCTTTCTCACCAGTACCCAGTGCTGGGCCTCAGAGCCTGTGAGGGTTCGATACGACCAGAGAGATGACCAGTAGGACATGCTGATTGTACTTCCCAGCCACTTCAGACCTTTCTCCTGTAAATTCACAGATTCTTTAAGGAGACTGTGGACTCCTTCTGAGCTCCAGAGCAAACCCAGACAGTTTTGTGGGAAGAGGCCTGGGGAGAATTTGGGAAGTCCAAGGGGCTTTGTGCCAGATTGCCCTTATGCACTGAGGTTCTCCTTTTCTTTGCAGTTTTGAGGATGAACCTAGGGCTTTCTGCATACCATGCAGGCACTCTGACATACAACCCCAGCGCAGTTTTGTTTTTCATTTTGAGACAGTGTCTTGCCAGCTGACTAAGGCCAGCTTTGACTTACACTATAGCCTAGACAGGCCTTTCCCATCTTCCTGCTTCGGTAGCTTAGAATGCAGGTGTATGCCACCAGGTCTACCCACCATATTATGGCTTTTAGATCCGTACCTCACAGGAGCCAGGTTTCTTGTGAGATCAATGGGCTTTACCAGTATGATCAGCAGGCAGGCCCATGGGGAAGCAGTATACACAGTACCCAGGGGGCAAAGTACTCAGGACACAGAAAAAGTCAGTTCCACCGGCGGATCTCAGGAACAGAACTTTTGTTGGAGTATTGCCTGAAGTGGTAATGGAGACTTGCCCATGCCTGAGCCAGGGGTGTTCCACACCAGTGCTTCCATTCCCACCACTGTGCCTCTCATTGTCTTTGACTTCTGTCCTTGGCTTCTTGCCAGACTCAAGATATGTGTTTTCTCATGATCAAAGAAACTCTGGGTTCTTGTTTGACACTACAAGCCCAGACTCAGGCCACCAGGCTCCCATGCAAGATCTATTCCTCAATGCTGCTTAAAAATCTAAAAGATATGAAGCTTGAGGTGTTGGCACACAGAGGGTAGCTACCACCACAGCCTCTGGTGTGATCAGAGGGTAAGAACCAGATCACTCAGGGGCATCAAACACTGGCTACATTCCAGGCTCCATCATGGGCCTCACTGCTTTGTTTGTTTATTCTTTCTATCTCCATTAGATAGTTATCCTAAGGGCCGTGCCTACTTTCCCAGTAAGAACACTGACATCCAGGGATGTGCTGTGACTAATCCCAAGTCACAAAACTAATAAGAGATTGCCAAGGCTTTTCCAAAGCACTGCGTTGTCATACAGTGGTAGAGTTGCTTTCTGGAAATGTGAAGAACCTGGGCTCTATCTTTGACATAGAAAAACATTACTCTACCTGCCCTGACACTGTCTGAAATAGTACTTCCGTATTCTGATGTGCAAAAGACCTTCCACTAAATGAGTTCAATTTCAGGTTTTCGACTGTGAAGAATGACCTTTCATTCTCAGCATGAAACCAGTTAACATAATCCAGGGTATAAGAGAAAATTTCCTCCCCTGTTCACTGCTCAGAAAGCCTGTTTTCAATCTGTCATTAGCCTGTAGGAAACCAGTTCATTATTACAGGCTAAGCATCCCTTGTCCAAAATGCTTAAGGGACAATAAGGGTTGTAGATTGTGGAGTTTTTCAGTTGTTAAATTGTCTATATAAAAATAATGAGATAACTTGGAGATGGGAGCAAATTCTAAACACAAAATTGATTTGTGTCTCATGTGTACTTTATATACAGAACCTGAAGTTACTTTTATAAAATATTCAATAATTTCCTGCATGAAAAATTTCAATTTGTGGGATTTCTACTTGTGGCGTTGCTCTTAGCACTCAGAAATGTTTTAGATTTTGGAACATTTCAGTTTAAGGGTGCTGAATAGTGAAGGATAAAGGGGAATGCTAAAGACATCTGCTGGGGACTTGTAATGGACACCGGTCATGTTTGCCAGACCCCTAGAATATAAACACATGTCTACCGGTGGAATCAACCTCCTTTGAGAAGTGATGGATGCCAACCTCTTTGGAAGGCAAAGGTTTAGGCCTGTGATTTAGACATAGCCAAACCAACTTATCTACTTTAAATTTAGGTCAGAGGTTGATGCCAACAATGTGAAAAGCCTCTAAAAATCTATTGTGATTGAAGTGGGACAGAGGTAGCCAATCATCATCTTACAGAGCAGGAGAGAGCAGATTTACTGGCCCTCTTCAGGGTCTAGCATGCACAAGTGTCCACCCCAACTGTCTGTATCCTTTGCCCCAAGGGCCATGAAGTTTTCTATTTACCAACACACACTCTTTGCTTTGTTATAATCAACCCAGACTGCTCTGCAGCTTTGCTAGCAAGGGCACTCCTAGCTCAACCACTCTCTTAAGTGGATTCAAGGATTGCTGGCCATCACTAAGTATTGGTCCTTAAGTGGTGGTTCACATTTGCCAGTCACTGGCCCAGAGCAGCCAAGCTTTTCTCTTCAGACCTTCATAGTCTCTCTCACCTTTTCTACCATGTCACAAAGGCACACATAAGGTTTTTGAGAGATTTAAAGGTTGTGCTGATGTTACATGACACAGCAAAAATTTGAAATGGGGCCAGCCAGCTACCACCGGCACCCTTAACTACTGGAACTCCACAATCCCACCTTGCATGCCCCCAGCACACAGATGTTCAGGTGTTGGTTCCCACACCTTCATGAAGAGCATTCCAAATCCACTGTAATCCAGTTTTCATGAAGAAAACCATTTTCAGCTTAGGTCTTGAAGACAACAGCTGAGTTAGCTCAGCTTAGCTCAGTCTTAGCTGCCAACAGAGCAAACTTAAAAATGGCTACCAGAATAACCAAGTCAAATCAGTCATCCATGGCTGTTGTTTCAGCATAACTATAAGAAAACCAAGCAAAACAAAAAAGAAAAGGAGAGAGAAGAAAAGAAACCCTTCTTGAAACAATGTGAAGTCCCTATTGTTAAGGAAGAGAACAGACAAGGTTTCCACCCCTTGTCAAGCTGTAGCACCGGCCCATGGGAACCTGGTGTAGAGGGCTGTTCCTAAGGCCAGTTCCTCTTCACTAAGCAAGTAACTGGATGGGCCGCATCACATAGTTGCTCAAAGTGCTATGAGCATCTCTTCTCAGCCCTGTCAGAACATATCAGTGTTTTAATCCAATGTCTCTGTTATGTGTTAGGATTGGCCTAAGCACACATCATGGTGCTTAGACAATAGAAAATCAGAGTACCAAATGCCCATTCAATGTGGCTTCAAGCCCCAGCACTGACTCCTTGTGCTGTGGTCTTCTTGAACAGATGGTTTACTTTAGCTTGACAAAGCAACATTTTGTAATCTGGTGACACTGTCTATACTTCATACATAAAAGAAGTTAGTTTGGGGATCTACGGTTTTAATGTGTTCCTTCTTTTTATGAACATTCATGTTAAAATGCTCAAAGAAGAGGAATCCAGCTGGTAGTATTAACTTTGTCCATTCTGTTTGCTTTTCTCTAATGTATTCGTATTGCCATGTGTATTTTGTAAACATGAAGAAGGCACCACAGAGAGAGGGGGAGATGGAGGAGGAGAAGGAGGAGGAGGAAGAGAGAAAGGAGAAGGAAGAGAAGAAGAAGGAAGGGATTTTGAGTAAGTGTACTTGGTTGTTTATTGGCTATCTGAAGACGGCTTCATTTGAAGGATAAAATAGAATACAATATCATTTAATACTATCATTTTCACGATGCAACCTTAGCTGCTCTGTATATTTTATGAACTGTGAGTTCCCAAAGAGCATCCCAAACAGCAAACGAATTAAAGCTAAGCCATGCATCTCTGCTTTGTAACAGTTCCTCTACTGGAAATGAAATTAACTTAATAGTTTGAAGATGCTATGCCTTCATTATTCTAAAAGAAGTTGTTCTAGTTTGGAAGAAGAAAACACACAAAAGAGAACTTTTAAATAAACACAGACAGTGCACTCCTGAGAACAGAAGGAAACTCCTCTCTGTGTTTCTCAACTCTACGGAGACCGCTGAGCTTACCAAGGACAGAGAGATGTTCTGAAGTTTACTGTTTCTCTTCTGTCCCTTTGTTTCTATTTATTTTAGCTTCAAAGCATTTTTAATCCAAATGGAATGCAAAGAGGGAAAATTTCTTCAGAAGTCTGGTAAGAAATAACTCTGCTTGCATCTGCTAAAATGGTGAGGCTCTTTCTGCAATACAAGCTGATGTTATAAGGTACCCGACTGTCTGTCTGCATACTTATATAAGATATTAGGCTAATATTCATAATGAAATATACATATATACATATGAATATATGCATATATGCATATCCAATATGAAAATATAAAGATGAATGACTTCACTCTTCCTTAGGTGATACTGAAATGTCAGAGCCATTGTCTGGGTCTGGAACCAGCCATAACTCACTCTGTCCAGCCCATCCCTTTGGGGATCTTTGATCCATCTTGAGATTCATCTGGAATTCACAAGTCTATCATGGTAGAAACTCATACTTTCATGAGTCTTTGGCATCATCCCATTGGGAAGCAGTCTTGTGTGGTGTGTGGGGCCATCAGCATGTTGCTGACTAATGAGATCATTGCTGTTCTTGAATGGATCCAAGCCCCTTTGCTGTAGAGGAGCTTATGGCTGAGACTACTGGCAAGCAGAGGAGAAATATTGAAAAGCTCAGAGCCTTAGCTGGCTGATAGCGGAGAATCACCAGCAAAAACTAAAAGGTATGGGAACATGGCATAGTCATGGCATAGTCAGGGGAACATGGCATAGTCATGGCATAGTTGGGCCAAGGCTTAGAATAGAAAACAGGAAGAGACTTTCATGACTTTGTCAGTAATTGCATCAGCTTTGAAGCTATAGTTACTGGTCTTAGGATGCCTAAGATACCTGAGAGAGAGGAACAACAGATGAGAGAAAATCCTCTGACATCTACTTAAATGTGAGGGCTGACCTTCTGTAGCTAGTCCCTCTTTCCCTTCATGTTCCGTGGGAAAAGGTTTTGCAACCTGACCCAGTGCTCAGATTATTGAGATGTGGGATCTGTATTACACAAGGTGGAAAACAGGCAAGAACTAGATAACATGCACAAGTCAGAACAGAACCAAAAATCAACACCCAACCTCGTTACCAGATTCTCCAGCTAAAATAAATAAATAAAAGGATCGGAGCTCTAATGCAAAGGAAAGAAAATTCTATCTTCCTCTGAACCCAAAACAAACATAGAAGATGCAAGCCTCCCACGCACATCTGCTCTCCCTCAAAGAGAAGGACAAACAGAGTCCCCTCAAAGTGTTCACCCCCCCCCCATCCTGTGAGGTGCTGGGGGTGTGGGGTATTCCAGACAGGGCCTTGTGTGAATGTCATCTAGTTCTATCTTTACAGAGCAGGCTCAAAGCTTCACTGCCATTCCAAATGAAACCTCGATGAAAGTAGACAGTTTAGGATTTATGGATAATTTATATTTTAGTATATAAGCTTGTCATGGCTAATCTATAATCACCATGGAAAGAGATCTCTAGGAATTTCTGTGAGTGGTCATCTAGATTATGATCACTACAGTGAGAGGTTCAACCCTAAATGTAGGAGGTACCACTCCATGGGCTGGGTCCTGCACTGTGTGGAAAGAAGAAAGCAAGCTTAGCACAAGCATTTTCTCTCTCTGCTTCCTGACTAAAAATGCAGACTGACCAGGTGCCTTAGGCTTCTATCAGCAGAACTTCCCCGCCATGATGGACTGTATGCTCAAACCATGAGCAAGACAGTCTGTTCCTTCCTGGAGCTGCTTCTATTGGATACTGTGTTGCAGAAATAGGACCAATAGCTAATAACGAATCAGCTATTATCTTGTTAAAGGAAAGGCAAACAGCAGGAATCATTCTGTTTGTTTCTTAATGATGGTTAGAGTAGACTGGCCTCCATAGACTCATGTGTTTGAAAGCTTCGTCCGTAGGAGTAGCACTATTAGGAGGTGTGGCCTTATTGGGTAGGTGTGGCCTCGTTGGAGGAAATGTGTCACTGTGGGAGTGGGCTTTGAGGTCTCATGTTCAGGCTAGGCCTAATGCTGACTGTGGATCAAGATGTAGACTTCTCAGCTCCTTCTCTGCCATCATGTCTGCCTGCATGCTGCCATGCTGCTTGCCATGATGATAATGGACTAGATCTCTGAAACTGTAAGCCAACCCCAATTAAATGTCTTTTTAAGAATTTCTGGTGTCACGGTGTCTCTTCACAGAAATGAAATGCTAACGAAGACAGCGCCTCTCAATAGGAAGAACAATCAAAGAAATAAATTCTGAACATGGGAAAGTGGACTCCAATCCAAAGTAGCACCAGAAGAGAAGAAGATTTGTAGCTAAGAGTCCATATCTAACCCTGTTATTCTTCTGTGTTCTTCTGATGAAACTGACCTTGTGTGCATGTAGACCATGTCTAAAACAGGGTGGTGTTGAGTATACACTTAATGAATGACTTACCACAAATGTATAAGGGTCATGCCATGTTCCAGGAAATGGCTAGAACACGGGGCCCAGTATATGGGGTGGGAGAAGGAGGAACTGGGAACCGCAGCTTCCCGGGTGCCCTGTCCCTTGACGCCCAATGTTTGCCATTGCTGAGGTTCTTGCAGGGACCAAGCACTATAGTAAATGCCTAATAGCACTTCTTAATGCACTCCTCATCCTCACAAGGGACTTCGTCACTAACACGACTGTTACACATTCCACTGGGATGGTACCCCAAGAACCAATTTTTTTCTCTCTTGATAGATCCCAACACTCTAGTAAAGGAAAAGATTGGGGAGGAAGGAAGGGGGGAGGAGAGAAGGGAAGGAAAACCTACATGCCTATCACAGGTGCTATTGCCTTTCTTGTTGAAAAGTGAAAGTACATTGCCAGGTGTGTCATGATTCTTTCTCTTCCCGAATGTTTCAGAAAAAGGCAGAAAGAATGCAATAGATGCTCATGGAAAACTCAAGAAAACTGGTGGCTTCTGAATAAACATTGTATCTCCTGGCATAGTCCCCCATGCACACGTGATTTGAATTGTCCCAGCAGAAAGTCCACATTTCAAAACCACATGTATAAGAGGAGGAATAAGATTATTTTCAGTAAATATTTGTCAGATCAAGAGACAACCTCCTTAGACAAGAGCTTTTATTCTAAGACTGTCTTAGCATTCCCATTGCTGCAGTGAAACACTATGACCAAAAGTAAGTAGGGGAGGAAAGGGTTAATTTGGCTTACACTTCCACATGGTAGTAAATAGCTGAAGGGAGCCAGGGCAGAAACTCAAACAGAGCTGGAATCTGAAGGCAGGAGCTGATTCAGAGACCATGGTGGGTGTGCTATTGGCTTACTCCCCAAAGCTTGCTCAGCCTGCTTTCTTATAGAACCCAGGACCACCAGCCCAGGGATGACACCACCCACAATGGTCTGGACTCTCTTCCATCAGTTACTGATTAAGAAAATAACCTACAGACTTGCCTGTAGCTTGATCTTATGGAGGCATTTTCTCAGTTGAGGCTCCCTCCTCTCCTCCAGTGACTCTAGCTTGTTTGTCAAGTTGACATAAAATTAAACAACACACCGTCCCACAGTGTTTCTCTGTTATTCTTTATTGTTCATGCTTTTTGGCTGGATGGAGAATTCATGTTTTTCAAGTTGTCTTACTACAATATGATTTCAGTTGTTACATATGAAGAATCCTCAGGACACAAACATGTTCAACATCCAACTTATTTCTCTGCGCTAACCTGACCAGTGTTTGGCAGAATGACATGTCTGCATAGATATAATTTTATATCTAGAAGGATAATAATAATAATATTAGAATTGGTCACACATGGATATGTGCCCTGGTAGCTACAGCAATAACTGCTTTTGTATAGATTGTGCCTTATGGTGTCTACTCCAGCACATTTTACACCCTCAAACTCAGACCTACACACATGCTGGCCTTTCCTGGCCAGAAAATTTCTTCTTGTTAGAGTAGTGGATGCCTGTGTAGAAAAAGAGAGGGAGTCCTTTATGCACCGGCTGTTGGACCTAAATGTTAAATTGTGCTACATCGTTCAATGCTGGACCAGTACTCTTCAAATGACCTTTAAGCAAGGCATCAAAAGGAGTAGAGGTTGTGCTGGAACAATGGCTTTCATGGAATTGGTGACAATGTGTTATACATCAAATTCAGCTTGAAGTAGAAATGACTTGGTCTCACTTTGGTGAAGCACAGACCATTCCTGCCTCTCCCCTCTAGCCACACTTTGGTCTCTCATTCTGTGTTTTGGAAAGCCACCAAGCCTTAGCAAAATCATCATAGTTATGCAATGGCATAGACAATGTTTCCAGACTCTGTTTTTCATTAAAATATTAGAAAGGGGGTGTGAGACTCTGGAGGTATTGGTGGCCTGTGTGGAAAGGCAGCCTCTTTCTTCTCTCTTCCCCTTTTCCTACTCTTTTAGGTTGCTATCTAACCTGGATGGACTCTTCCCAAGAAATGTTCATAGCCAGGCACAAAAGCATAATAGTTTATCACAAGAAAGGGACACAGGAAACTACACTACAATGAAGACAAAGCAAAACCAAGAGTGCCACAGATAGTCACACTGTTACAAGCTCATAATCACACTGTTACAAACTCACAGTCACACTGTTACAAGCTCATAATCA
>JADRCH010000015.1:12618465-12631149 GCA_019843965.1 Rhynchomys soricoides | reverse complement strand
TCACACTGTTACAAACTCACAGTCACACTGTTACAAGCTCATAATCACACTGTTACAAACTCATGGTCACACTGTTACAAACTCATAGTCACACTGTTACAAACTCATAGTCACACTGTTACAAACCTCATAATAATCCTGTTTTTTGTTTTGTTTTGTTTTGTTTTGTTTTAAGATTTTTTAAAAATGTATCTGAGTACCCTGTTGCTATCTTCAGACACACCAGAAGAGGGCATTGGATCCTATTACAGATGGTTGTGAGCCACCATGTGGTTGCTGTGAATGGAACTCAGGACCTTTGGAAGAGCACTTGGTGCTCTTAATCTCTGAGCCATCTCTCCAGCCCCTCATAGTAACACTGTTACAAACTCATAGTCACACTGTTACAAACTCATAGTCACACTGTTACAAATTCATGCAATGAGAAATGTACATGGTGGTGTGTGCCTGTAATCCTAGCACTCAGGAAGTTGAGCAGGACTGCTAGTTTAAGAGTCAGATCCTGCCTAAATAATGAAAACAAATAAACTATGTCTGTCATCTATATATGCAGTGGTCATAAACTAGGAGCTCATAGTAAAGTAAAAATCTACTTGGCTGCTTGGATAGAAAATTCCAATGAAACTCCAAAATTACCAACATCAACAATAGATATAGCAGAGGAAATACCTGGGCCCCTTGATATTTACAAGGGACTTCATTTGAAAACTCTTTATGGATATCAAAATCCTTAGATGCTCAAGCTCCAGGCATAATGCAGCTTTCCAAAGAGCATGGAATACACACATGCTGTTTGTATATCACTGTAGATATTAAATCATCTCTAGATGACGTTACAACATAAATGATACGTAAATAGTTGCTATACCCTAATGCCACAGAATAGAGACAATTATAAAAGCCCATGCTTGTTAAGTTCAGTTGTACCCTTTTCCCCAAGCATTCCATTGGCTTTTGGTTGAATCTATGATATAAAAGGACAATAGCACCCAGTTAAAAGAAAATACAGAATTGGTTCAACAGTTTAACAAACAAAACTTCTTAAGGCCCCTGATTTCCAATTTTTTGATCATCATAAGAGAAAAGGGAAGTAAAAGGTGGAAGGGGAAGATGTCCTGACTCCCAGATATATGACCTGGAACTTTGACTTTGAAGGGCCTCCGTGACTCATGTCTTTCATCCCTCTGGCTGGCTGTCCTCTCTCACACAATTCACCCCAAGTTGAAGCAATCACAGGATTTCCCTACTGATGGTTTCCTAACATTCTCAGACTTGAAGGAAAAAACTTTGAGGGCAGTGTAGCTATGTGGTGTGACTCCCTGTTGCTCTGGGCATCTTGTAGAATCTTTCCATTGGGATACCCACCCTTGCCTATGGGGTATCCTGCTCTCATCGTTGTGTGGCTTCCCATCTGAATCAAGAGCATCCAGCTGGGACCTGTTAGTCTGCACTTAGAGGACTCTTCCTTCTTGTACATGCCAGCCCTGTGGCTTGAACTGGGTGAACTTGCTACCATGTCTGATTCTTGGTTCAGTAACTCCCTAAGGGCTCAGTGTACACTTGACTGAGTTTCTTTCTTCCCTATCTCGTTTTGCACAGTCTTGTATGCTGGGGTTTTGTTGTTCTTCATTTGGTTCAGTATGCCTATTGCCATTAAATATTTGGTTTTTATCTCATCCACCGAGAATCTAATAATTTAGTCACTTGCTAAATAAAGCCTGTGAAAAATTTGGAGACAAATAAGAAAAAAGTGAACTCTAAGCTTATAACTTTCTTATGGTTTGGGGGTTAATTTTCAGTCTACATGGATCAGAACACGAGCAGTTTTCAGAGCTTGAGTCTATTATGGAATTGTCTTGTTTTCTTTATAAGGATGAGAGCATCAGAATCACCAAGTTCTGCAAACAAGATTAGGGCTAGCTGTTGTGGAAAGTATTAAAAAAGAAGGAATGTATCACATGTTCCGGCATTACTCACTGGTTCTCTCATCCCCGGCAGACTGGTCAGCCATGCACGGGGGCAATGGCCGACCTGCTTTCATCTCATGGAGCTCTGAGAGCTCCACGATCTCTCCATCCAGATCACTAGGTTCCCACTGGCAGGTCACTACCACACCAGCCCCATGCTTCAATACCCCCATGGCCTCTGTGGTGCACATCAGGCAAACCCACACTTTGCTGTTGTAATTTTCTCTCTTGAACCCAGATGAGCTGCCGAGTGAAGGAAAACACAACACAAACTTAGTTCAGAAACAATGATAACTCAGTCTCTGGGCGCATCAACTAAAACCTAATCTTGTAAACCTTATCAAAGTCTGATTCCTCTGGTGGTGAATCCTTGTGGATCCGCCATGATACCAGGAGACTCTACTTGCTACATCTTATCTACTACATGCTGTTCCCATTCCAAAAGGCACCTCTCTCTCTCTCCACCTTCTCTCTTCTCCTTTCCCACCCAGAAGTCTCTCCTATGTGCCCAGTGATTGGCTCTTTTATTCATTAGGGGATTGGCTCACAAGAAGTCACAGGTGTAACTCACTCCTTCTCTGAAGCCCCCTCACAGGAGGGCAGAATTAGAATCCAAAAAGCCCCAGGGCTATCCACAACAGCTAGCCTTTCTTTTCCCATCAAAATAGCCCTGATATCCCCGGGGACTTCTCCAAATTGCATGAAGACAAAAAGATCTGAAGTCTTTTGAGAATTAAAATATGTCACACAATATGAAGATTAAACATCACTATAGGCTATGTTGAATCTGGTATTAATGCTGACCTCTACCAAGAGACCTACAGAGAGATGGAATGTTATTGGGCAGGACCATTCCTACACAGTCCATTTCTCTTTCTATACACAACTAAAAGCACAGCTCACAAGGGAGTAGACTACTTGTACAGCTAATATTCAGGACCCCAGAGCAGTAGGCAACCTTTAGTCACCAGATGGGTCCACTTGCCTTCCCTACAGATGGTAATATTCAATCTAAACATTGTCTACCTCTTCACACATAAAACTATAAAACTAGATGTCAATAGGTATATAAACATCTACAGATGGGTAACAGATATTTTTGGCTTGGTGGGGAGGGGTGCAGGGTAGGAAATGCAAGATAGAGATTCAAAGCTAAATGTGGCACTTGCAAACCTAAGGAAGAAATCCTATGAAACTGTGACTTTGCAGGAGACCATTTGATCTCTTTGGCCTCAGTTTCCCATCTGCAAAGAACGACTGAGAGCTGAGGTAGCTAAAACTTAAGACAAAGAAGCTCAGGTAGAACTGCTGGATATGCAGGGAGACAGGGAGCCATGGCATTGCTGTGTAAGACACTAAGGACTCATCCCACTGGGTCCTGAGTATGCAATTCATAGCAGAGTTTTCTTTTTGGCTTTGACTTTGGTCTTTGGATGGTGGTCAAATGGTAGAAATATGCTTAACAATGTCTCTGGAAAATCAGATATTATATGGAATCAACAGTTATCAAATTAGTAATCAGTGTAGCTAATATATCAAGAACACATCATAACATTGGATTTATTCTGTCTGAATGGTATCATTCAGCTCTCTAAATTTATCTTCAAACAAATACTTCCTTCAAATAGGTATGTTGAAATTCTGCCAAGTAATCTCAAGCTGTAGTTGTGTATGATAAGTACAGGGTTAAGAAACAGTGAAGCTTAAGGAAAAGTGAAGTGATTTTAATTGTCCACAGACTTAATCTTTTAGTTTATTAAATATGAATCATATTAACAATCAATACAAATATAAATAAAGCACATTACCTAAATCTCTTTGTAACCTTCAGAATGACATCCTTTTCAAGCCAAGCCTGTGTTGATGAAATTTTACATAATGCCAAACTAAAATAATGGGTTCTAAGTCATCTCGTGAGTATGGTTCATATTGAATTGTTAATATTATGCTACCCACATTACCAAACAAAATAATCTTCAAGAGCTATAGAGAGCAAAAGGCAGTATTTCACACTCCGGTGGGGGGGGGGGAGCAATTTTGCCATAGTTGAGAATGCAGGGAATAGAATAAATTTATTCTTGTCAATGAGTTATGTTTGATAATCCACTTATCTAATCATTAACTATGTGTAGGCCTCTGGTTAAATATGATACTAGAGCTTGGTCAGAGTAATATGCCCAAAGTCACACAGCCAAATTACCTGGCTTCTTAGCATTTGGGATGTTCTTGATCTCCATAGCTTGTTGTCATTGTGGTTGCTACCTGCAGTGCTGGGAATGCAACTCATGGTGTTGCATATGCTAAGCAATGCTTGACCATTGATTGACGTCCTTGGTCTAGCCATATTTGGCACAGTTGCAGAGGGTTAGAGCTCACATCTAGGTATATCATAACACCTTCTGGCAGGCCCCGGTGAATGCCAGGATTCTTGTGTCTTCCCATGGCTGTCATAGTGTGTCTTTTCAGGGGCTTAGAGTACGACTTCCTTACCAAGACTCTGCACTGATCAACTAAACTTACCATGCCCCATGTACCCAACTGACAATCCACATTATAAAGGACTTGTGAAGACACCATAGGAGGAAGACATCAAAACAAAACAACAACAACAACAAAAACAAAAATCAACTCTTCTTTTTTCTATCCCCAAGATGCCAAGAGCTCCAAATGAGCAGATCAGGCTCTTAGATAGGCAGACAATCATCTTACAAGAATGTCAGCTTTAGAAATCACAGAGTTATAAATCTCCCAACAACGGACATTGTGGCATGACCCCAAGTGTTCAAGGACTGAATCTTCCCATGAGTCACACCAAACAAACTGGTGACAGATGGTGAGTGGCAGGCTAAGTTGTATCACTCTCATATGTTCATGTTTTTGGATGCACTTGGTCCTCTGCAGATGGCCAGTATGCCTGGGATGTACACACCATAAATGAACTACTGAGCAGAGGAGTGTTCCCCTCTCAAACCCTTCATCAATTTCCTCTGGAAGACCCCAGAATCTAAAATGGAATGTGACATGTAATTGATTAAGGTCAGAGTCTATGCCATTCATAGTTACACCTAATCAGTTGTATTATTTTAAATCAGGTTTGATCTAGGAAGTGAGTTTAAAATATACAACTCTTAGGAGAATCCTTTCTAAGGATACCCTGGCTCTGGTCTGAGAAGACAATAGCCAAGACAGTAATTTCCAACCTTCCCTGCTTCTAGTCTTTAGGAATCTACTCAAGTCAGACACCCAGAATGTTGTGAGGAGATCAATTCTTGATGACATCTTCCAGCCTCTGAGAAGACAGATTGCATAGTGCTCTCAAATAGGTCTCCGATTGAGCATGTTTTGCAATGTATGCTTTCCATTACTTGGCACTTCCTTAAATATAATCGGTTTCTTCTCAAACAGAGAGCCATGAATCCTCGGAACATCTAGTGGCTCACATGACAACACACTGTTAGCTTGACTTTTATAAGAATTGTATTGGAAAACTAAATGGTGGCATAGGGGGGTCTCACTTGCTGAGCAACAGTGACATCAGGCTTGCTCTTACTGTTTCATGGCCTAAAAGCTGTGAAATATCCTGTGTACTTGTATTAGTTACTTTTTTATTGCTGTCATAAAACACCATGACCAATACAATTTCTAGAAGGAATGATTTGTTTGCGGCTTACGGTGGCAGAGGGTTAGCGTCCATGATGGTGGAATGGTGGGTGGCTGGAGCAGTTGAGAGTTCACACCACAAACCCCAAACAGGAAGCAAAACACAAACTGGAAATGATTTGAGTATTTTGAAGACTCAAATTTTGCCCTCCGTGGCAATAGTTCCTCCAACAAAGCCATATTACCTAATTCTCCCCATATAGCTACTAACTATGCACCAAGTGTTCAAATGCCATTTATTTTTGCAGGATATCTCATTTCAACAACCACTGTAAAATTGATCCCTAGATGCTGTGAGCTGTACCATACCCACTACAGCAGTGACCCCTGCTAAGAATCCACAGCAGATGTACATTTCCACAAAAACAGACTGTTTGGTGAAGGGGTTGGGAACGGCACAAATCTTGGAAATTTGGAGGGTGCCATGTGGCCAATAACATAGCTCTTTATACACATTCACCTGTATCAATAGACTCAAAGGATTTGGAGGGGGAAGGGACTTAGAATATTCTACCATGCTTGCTGATTCTACTTAGAGAATCCTGTTCAGCTATCTATTTCAGGGTCTCTTCCATCATTGCCAAGACCTGAACTACCTGGCTCTCACTTGTTGCTCTGAGGATTCTGGAGTCAACAATTACCCCTTTATCTCTTTAGCTTTTCCCAACTCCGTTCCCCTGGGCACAGAGCCCAACACAGTCATTCCAGGACAGATTTATACTGTGCTTTTTCATTACCACCCTAGAAGTAGGTATCCTAGCAACAAAGGTTAAAAGCTACTCCTTACCTAGAGTGTAGTGCACCTGCAATACCAGTCACTTGGGAGGATGAGGCTAGAGGATCATTTGACTCTAGGAGTTCGAGGCCAGCTTGGGAAAGGAAGGCAAGAGAAAGAATAAATAGGAGAAGGGGAGGGAAGAAGAATGAGAAGGAGGAGAAGGGGAAGAAAGAAAGAAGAAAGGGAAAGAAAAGGAGATGAAGGAGAAGGAGGAGGAGAAGGAGAATGAGGAGAAGAAGGAGGAGAAGGAGCAGAAGGAGAAGAGGAAGAAAATTGGGAGGGAAGAGAGGGAAGGGGGTGGATGATGCAGAGAATGAGCTCTGTCGGGGTGGGTCTGGAGTAGGCAGTAGGCAGGAGTCCACTGGGACATTTCTGGGGATAATCATGTTGAGATGGTCCAGCACTTAGATCTAGGAGAGTGCATGGGGAAAATACAACTAACAAAACAAATTTCAAACTGCTGACATCATACAGGCTTTGTTTATGCCACATCAGTAAGACCAGCTAGGAAAACAAAAGTTGAAAGAAGTTGACTATCGGGGGTGATGCCAAATTACAGCTAGTCTTTTGGTTTCACTCTTTTTGTTTCATTACCTAAATAACACAATCAAATAATGAATGAAGTACAGTACATTACCTAATTTTCTGCCAATAGGTGATAAATGACTTCCATAGTTTTGCTTACTTAAAATGCACCACCCCAAAGTCCTTCCTATATTGTCAGCTCATTTTAAATATTCACCAATACACTAAAAGACATCACAAGATTAAAAGAGGTAGAATAACTAAATACTATGTCATAAGTGTTCCTGGTGACAGGTCCAATGTTCTGCTTAAGTGGACAAGTGCACTGTTCATACCATTTCCAGCTGTCCAACACCTCTGAAGGATCAAGTTCAAGGTTTAAGATGAAAATCCTAAGGATCTGAATGATCCTTAGGAAATATGCATATGTCTAAAGTCATTGTTCTCTAGACAATGGTTGGCTACTAAAGTCTAGCAACCAGGGTGATCAATGTCCAGAAACAGTCCAGCCCAGAAAAACTGAGCAGAGCAGGAAAGACAAAATACAGCTCCATCTCCCCAGCCACCATTTCTGAGATTTCTCTACACAGAGAAAGATTCTTTCATCTTCAAGATCTACAAACAGTGACATAGATAATTCTCTTAAGATCCTTGTGCACCAGATAGCTGCTTGCATTATGATCCTGTATTAGTGATAGAAAGATGGCACTAGGAATGAAAACACATCCAAGGCTATCAGTAGCATCCCACTCATGCACAGCCCAGGGAGAAGAACCTGGAAGAGTGGGAACTGTTCAGTGTTACCATCCAGCTAGTTTTGAAAGTCTAATGCCCAAAGAGTTGAATTATTGCATTGTTCAAAGGGCCAGAAAACCCTCTTGGGAAATCAAGCATGTAGCTGAAGTGTTTTATTAGGAAAAACACCAGCAGAGTTGAGTCAAGAAATATTTTTCACTCCATCTGGTCTCATGTCTGCTCTTTATCCCAATTTGAGGAGGAGGTGACTTGATGGTCATCTTTGGAGTCTGCTATTTTTTCCCCCATGGGAGAAGAGGAGGCCCAGACAAGACTTTTGTAGAGGAAGGGCTTTCCAGGTAAGTCAGCTACAGGAGTGCCCAGTACTGAAAGAGGACTGAAAGTGAGGAGAGGAAGCTGTCTTGCCCTGGGAGATAAAGTTCAATATGAACTTGAACAGACCACAGACCACAAATTAAAGCAGCTTCATAGTGGTTACTCATGCTGGGAGAGAAAACGACTTCCGAAGGAACCATGCACGTTTCTGTGAAATTTCCCCAGTTTAAACAAGCCTAACAGAAAAAGGGTGACAAAGAGAAAGAACTCCTGCCATCTAAACCCTGCGCTGGACAAGTAGGGGCCATCTACAAGGCTTTGGTGTTTCCTATGCATAGATTGGTAGTATTTGTAGAGAACAGTGTTCTCCAGAGAACCTAGCGCTGCAGCAGTTTTCCAGAACTCAACGCTCTCCAACCTCCTCTCCTCTCTATAAGTTCTCATGCAAGAGCATACTCAGTCTCCTTTTTTTTTTTTTTAAAGTCCGCTTTGCTGAGATCCCACTAAAAACCTAGTCCTAAAGACCCTCACCACTCCCCTGCAAATGACTTCTACAAGTGGAATGGAGCAGAAGAGTCCAGAGCTGTACAGGTTTAAGGCTGCAAGGATGAATGGAATAGAAGGTGACGGTAGCACAAGCTGTAATTGCCTGGCCCAAGGGTCTCAGTTTTCAAGAGTGGGCAGTCGCGGAGCAGAAAAACAGAAAAGGGGGTGAAGATGTGGAGATGTGCCCAGGCAGATGGGAAAGGCGGGTCTTTGAGGGAGAAAGGGGAGAAGACTAAAGAGGAGGAGCACTGGAGGAAGTGGGAGAGGAGTGGGAGGAGAAAACAAGGAGGCAAAGGAGAGGCGCGGAGCTCTCTAGCAGAAGGGAGGGCTAGGAGAGCGGATGAGGGGCGGGGCTTGAGGCGTGGCCTCACTGACATCCCGCCCCCTCCGGCCCCGCCTCCGAGCCGCCCGCGGCGCTCTGCAAATATGAAGAGACTCTGCGGCGGCGGCGGCGGCAGCAGTGGCCACTGTACCTCCGAACTGTGTGCGCCGCGGCCGGGGCGGGCCATAGGACTGGGGCTGGAAGCCAAGGGGCCGGGGCGGGACGCGGAGAGGCTGGACTGCGGTTCGGAGTCCCGCGCGGACAGGGGCCGGACGGCGCCGAGGGAGCGCGCGCCTCGCAGTCTCGCGCTGCGCCCGCCGGGTATGGGGCGCGCCGCTGCCTGAGGCCGGGCCTGGCGGGCGCCCGCCGGGGGCTGCGGCCGAGGAGCCGAGCGCGCCCCGCACCGGAGTGGCCTGCGCGCTCTCGGAGGGGACAGAGACGGACTACAGCAAGGCCCGGAGAAGCCCGGAGATGTCCCGTGTGCGCCGCCTTCTGCTGGGATACCTGTTCCCAGCCCTCCTGTTGCATGGTGAGTTCGGGGATGGATGGGTGAGTTGGGGGTAGGGGAGAGTCCGGTCCTCCCATCGCCCCGCCGTCGACGTCGGGAGTCGCACCCGGTCGCTGGGGACACAGTGCACCCTCTTGCCCATTACGGCTGGTGCGCAGAGCCCCTTCCCCCAGCGGCGCCCACAATTGGTTTTTGCTGCCACAATGTTCTTTCATGAAAGGATGCGAACCTCGCCCAGACACTTTTTTATCTCTGACTTCGGTAGCTGTAGAGCCGAGGGAAAACTTTTTATCCACTCTGAGGGCCTTTCCAGCTGTAAACTGTCACAAAATCGCAGGCTTTGCGGTCCCCTTTCCACCGATGTCAGAGCGCAGCAGGGACTCTCGGTGAGGTCCTGTCCTTTACAAGACTATAAAGAGAAAGCTGTGATGGTTTATAGGGAGGACACGTCTCGCGGGTGTTTGTCTGCCGTCTGAGGATTAGTGTTTGTAGTCTGCCTGCACCTTGGCTCCGCATTGAAGCTTAGTGTACTGCTGGGTTCTCTGGGCGCCAGGGGACTCTTGGTAGCCGGTCATGGAAGCCAGACTGAAGGAGTTGGATGCCCAGATCCCTCACACTGGTATGGGATCAAGTTTTTCCTGTGCTGCTGCTTGCGCTGGTTCTGCGGGTTGCAGAACCACGGGCATCTGCTTTCGAAAGGGGTTCTAGAAATTGCACCGTGCAAAATAAGACAATTCCATTGAGGTGGACAAAGCATGTTTTATGACAGGTGGTTGTTGATAGTTGTGGTAGGCAGTGGTGTGGTCCTTCTGTTGTCCAGGGCAGTATCAGACATCTGACGTTTCAACCTAGTGGTTTCACTTCTCTCCTTCCTTAACATCCACTGGAGCCGTCCAAACCTGCCCCTGGCCTATTGGGGCCAGGACTGTGGAACAGACCCACACCCCACTCCCCACCCTGTGCCCCAGAAAAAGAAGGGAAGGAATGGCAGGCTTCTGGGGGTGCTAGTTTCTTTGTAGTCTTTGGGACAGCTTTCGAAGTTCCCCCCGGGCTTTATGGACCTGCCTGAGCAATTGATTGGCAAGGTGTACACTGAGCCCCTGCCATCCCAACATCTTAAAAGTCAGAATGGAAGGCTTGCAGTTCCAGGGCAAAAGAGAAAATGTATAATTATAGCGTTGGACCTCTAGGCCCATCTGCTTAGAATTACAGAGCAGTTTTAATCTTTGGCTGAAACATGAAACAAATCAGAGCCAATGAGCAGATCAAACAGCAGCTGCCACACACAAGAAAAAAGAAAGGATGAAACAGGGAAAATTGCTCCTCGTTGAAACAAACAAACAAAAAAAACCTGTTCTGCTTGGGGGGGGGGGGGGGATAGCAGTGCTGTCAAATAAAGAATTACTTAAAAGTTTCGTGTCCATAGACCATTTTGCATGAAATCATTGCCAGTTGAACTTTAGGGACCATCTTCACAAACGTACCGTGACTCCACTCTGAGCCTTTTGCTGCCTCTTGAGAAACAGGGGCTGTTCCCATATGCCTACTTACCAATCCAACTGAGACAGGAATAGCTGGCAGATATGAGAGCCCATATATACAAGTGTATCGTTTGATCAGTGTGGCCAGAAATCTCCCACACTGAAGTCAGGAGTCTGTGATTACTCCATGGGATCTGGGGAAGTCTCCCCACTGGTGCCAGGAGAAGGACAAGACAGAGGGAGTAGCTGCAAGAGGCAGTCTGGGCTGTGAGTAGGAACTGGGCCAGAGAGCATGCATGCATGGTTATGAAGAGACCTTAAGATAAAAAGGGAGGTTTGAAGAGCTTACTTGGACAACCTGGATAAACTTTCACAGAGTAATGCAACTTCACACTGAGTTTGCAGCGATGCAATTATTAAAACAGAAGTCACCCAAAGATCTGTCTACTTGGATCCAAGAGGGAGTCGTGGGATCCGGTGGGAAAAGGAAACACAAGGAGTAGATATTCAAGTTTCAAATGCTCATGGTCTAAGAAAGATTGGGTGTAACTGGTTAGGATGGCAGAAAGCATCAGAAGGGGTTTGAAATCCTTCCCTGCCGCAATTTTTATATGATTAAAGCATTTTAACAGAAAATGGGTATTAATCAACTTAACCCCACAGAGTGACTTGAGGAGCTGCCCCATTTAAGAGGTAGGGGTTTTACAGGCTTCTAAAACATTCTGTGGCAAAAGCTAGAGCCTGCTCAATTATTTCAATTAAATACACAAGTTGGAAGGAAATCCTAGAACGGATTAATGATTTCTTTCCTGATGTGTAGGCATTTGATTGGCTAACCATGCGATGCCATCTGTGATAGCAGTTTTGTAGACAAAAGCAAGTGTGGTATGGTTCTAGATGTGCGCGTAGCAACTTTAATACATTTCAGACTGCCCGTATAGAAGATTTGATGCATGGACAAGTGAGGTTAAAGAGGAAGTCACAGAAAGCTTTCTGAAGAACCTGGAGGAGGAGGATGGTGGCAGTGCCATTATGTACAGGATCCAGTCTTTGTTCAGTTCTGTAGCCACTTTGATTTCAATTCATTGGAAGTCACAGATCGCCCCCAACCCCTATCTGTGAGTAAAGGAGCTCTCACAGGACCTCAGGCATTCTTGTTTTTTTATTCACTTATACAACTGTGGATGTAGCTGGAGACCCAAGTTCAAAGTGTGATGCACAGGCATGTGCCTGTCCCGTTGCTCTCCCCCCCCCCCCGATTCTGCAAACAACTGCACTTCTTAATCCAAATAAAACCCTTGAGTGTCACAAAGGTACACAGCTGGCAGCTATCCATTATCACTGCTTTCTCTGCTTAACCAAGAAAGCGCTTACGTTCACATGTCAAGTTTTAAAACTCATTCAGCTCTCGATACAGGCTGGCAGGAGGTGTGGAGACTAGGGGGGGTTACACTGACCTTTCAACGAGCACATTTCCATAGTGGAGCAAATGTTGGGAGAGTTGTTTCTCAAACACTGTTGACGTTTGTAGAACCCTTTGATTTTTCAGAGAAGTGGAGACCTTTTCAGTTCTTCCCTTTGATTCAGCTTTATTCCATTAGATGTTTAGAAGCTGAGGACATGGCTCAACTGGTAAGCAGTGGGGCCTGAATTGATCGCCAGAACCTACGTAAGCATATTTGTAACCCCTGTGCTGGTGAGGTACTGGCATATCTCTGATCAGCCAGGCTAGTCTGCTTGAACAGTGGGCCAATGAGAGAGACTGTCTGGGGTAAAAATGAGAGAGAGAGAGAGAGAGAGAGAGAGAGAGAGAGAGAGAGAGAGAG